>JAKOGQ010000139.1:0-25000 GCA_022457205.1 Saccharum spontaneum | reverse complement strand
CAAAATTTATCAGGTTTGTGTGAACTGTGATATTAATCCAATGGTTAATATTTTCTATGTATTCTGATTATTGACTTATTTATCTGTTTTTTTATTTGCCTACTGACTGCCATTTTTTGTTTGCAAACACTCCTGAATGTACAGTTTCTGGTTAAATAATTATGCGCCTTTTATCGTTACCTGGTGTTTAGTTTAATCTCCTATAAGACTATAAGCATGTCTTGCATAGGTTCTCCTGTCTTGCTGCTTTGCACTCCAATGACACTCTCCATTTGTACCTCTTCTTTTGGAGAGTACATGTTAGAGAAATCAGAGTTATTCCACCAATGATGGCTACCTGGCAAGCCAGATTCCTGCCATTTGGTCTAGGTACATGCATATTCTGAGAAATGAAGATGAGTTTACAATTTTCCAGTTATCCTTTTTTGAAACATCTTCAGTTATGTATTATTATTTATTAATGTCTGGGAGTTGTGATCACATAATTTAAGCACCCAATTTAGCCTGCTTTCATGCACATCCACAAGTTCTTCACTTTTGGAAATGTGTATCCATTCTAATTTCTAACATTTCCCTCCGGTGGTATGGCATGTTTAGCTCTGGAAGAGATTCAAAGGACCAATCCTGAGCATCTGGTTCCAAAGGCTCATCACCTATCACGTACTTATGGTTTCTGCTTCAGGTTCCAAAGGTGATCAACGTCGATCCAAAAGTCACCTAACATCTGGTACTACTGTTTCCAAATATGCTCTTCTTTCCTCTGCTGTTACCTCATCTGATTCCAACCAAATACATGCAGCGTGTTCATGCTGGTCCAGAGCTTTTGGTTGGATGGCCTCGCTTCATTTTGCCATCCAGGGGAGACTCCTGCCTGCTTTTGCTGGTGCCCTGTCTTCCGTGATAGCAAGTTGGTCTGATGGAGCAGACCCACGCTGAAGACTGGCACCCATTGGTATGGGTTGCGGCCGTGACTCGGCCTGTAAGCATGAGAAACTCCCCGTCTCCATCGCCTTTGCGATTAGGCATGTGTATATTTTGCGTGCATGCTAGCACGATGGCACTGTGCGCCGGTTGCGGTGGCCTGGCCACCATCTCAAATCTGAACTGCCTGCACCGTGCGATACGGATATGCAGCTTGAACTGTGTACGCTGCAACAACTACATAACCTTTTCGTCGCTGTTTGTAACAGATTCTGCTGCTCGTATGTTCTAGCTGATAGCTTGATCTGTTCCTCACCTTAATGTTTATATTTTGCGTGCATGCTAGCACGACGGCCGGGCTACTTAAAACGATGTCTGTATGTACTACTATGTAAGACCTGGACGCCAAACGTCCCTACCTGATGTTTCGGTGCACTTCTAGACCTTTTTTAAATGTTCTATCCCGTGCAATACAAACGTAGTTTGACTATCTAAAATATAGCATACAATGTTGGCCGATCTGTTGCTTCAACACTTTGGTGCTGCAGTTCTAATCTCCTTTTTCCAGTGTTATTCCACAACAGCGATACACAGCCGGTCAGTCCCCCGCGCGCATGGGCGCGCGCAAAAGACTAGTACACGATACACCCAGTAGTGTAGTCTTACCAATGCCATCCTAACTCATACCAATAATAATGGAAATGCATTGAGCCAATTACATAAGCTTATATCGCACATTAGCTGATTATGATACATCATAAATCCGAATGCAATGCCAAAAAAAAAACTACTCTCAGGCAGTCAGGTTTCCTTCCAGTCCTGCACTGCACCAGCGAGCATGCCTGCCTCCTTCAGTGGTCTGAACAGGAGCACAAAAATGGGGGAAGCTGTACAACAAAATTATGCTCGGCGTGCATCAGCCGCAGGCAGCTCCAACATTGTCGCACAGGCCATACTAGTGCTATAAACAGGATCCCTGCCAATACAATACATTTACACGACGCCTGCATAGGCAGACCAGCAAAGGCCCGTGCTGCGTGCAGCACTTGGCTGCCTGCTGTTACCCCGCTAGCATGATCGACGAGCAGCCCACGATGGACGGTCTTTGTTCGGGATCAGATTGCGTCCACGGTTAGGGAATTACAGAATGGAGAATGGTGCCTCACTTTCCAACGCATCACTTCGGTGTTAGCTGGACATGCCGGGGTCCAAGAATTTCTTCAACGCCTGGAAGAGCTGCTTCTCCTCGAAGGGCTTTGTGACGTACCCATCCATCCCGTACTTCGTGCACTCTTCATGGGTGGCCTGGATGACATCGGCGGTCATTGCAAGAACAGGCAGGTGCCATTTTGCCGCCCTTGTCGCGCCGTCTCTTTCTGAATCATCACAGGCGACTGCCTGCTCATTGGCCTTCGCTTCCATTGCCCTTATTTGCTGGGTCGCCTCAAACCTGGTGTCCCAAGTAGTGGAATATTGGTTTAAAACAGAGAATGACAAGGGAGAAAACAAGCATAGTGTGCTTTGTATAGAACTCACCCATCCATTTCGGGCATCTGAATGTCCATGAGACAAAGATGGAACTTATATGGGACTTGTAGGAGGGCGAGAGCATCTTTTCCACTCTCCACGCACTCCACCTTTGCTCCAAATTTCTTTAATGTGCCAGCAGCCACTCTAAGATTTACCCTGTTGTCATCAACCACCAATATGTTCTTGCCAAGAAGCAACCCATGAAGAGAACCTGAGTTGTCGCGTCTCTCATTGCTTGACTGTGTGATACTGATACCAAGTGTTTGGAATAGACAAGCGGCAAGTGCGCTTGCTTTCAGAGGCTTCGTGATCACAGAATCAACTGCACACTGTGCTTTGAGTTTGCCCGATTCTGCAGCTGCAAGAAGGATAATTTTGGGTAATACATGTGTGTGACCATTCTGCTTCATCTCCAGGAGTCTAGATCGTAAAGAAACAGCAATCTTGAAGGCCCATGAATCACTCTCAATCAATAACATGCATGGTTGCTTCGTGCTGCATGATGAATTCGGAAAACTTTAGTTAGATCCAAGAAAAACGAAAGAAAACGCATGTCGAAAGAAATACAGATAACAATTAGTGAAACTGCATGTCAAAAGTAGTAGTTTAGTAGACATTTAAATTCTACAGGTTAATAGAGCAAAAACTGCATTTTCACTGAAACATTAACCATAAGTGAAATTTGAACTAGATAAATAACACACAAGAATGTAATGAGAACTACAGACCAAAGCAGTGATACAAACTGAAAGCAGAAACATTTACCATAAGTGAAATTTGAACTAGATAAATAACACGCAAGAATGCAATGAGAATTACAGACCAAAACAGTGATACAAACTGAAAGCAGATCCAACACGATGAATTTGGTAATTATAATAGAAATGTACCAGCTAGTACATGGGCGGAGCTACGTATATGCATGGGTATTCCTAGGAATACCAAACTATTTTGAGAAACCTATGTATATAGCATATGAGCTTTGTTACGGTGCTTGGAGGAACCACTGGTTCCTACCGTCAAATTAA
The DNA here is from genome assembly GCA_022457205.1 of Saccharum spontaneum. Lineage (NCBI taxonomy): Eukaryota > Viridiplantae > Streptophyta > Magnoliopsida > Poales > Poaceae > Saccharum > Saccharum spontaneum. The sequence continues at coordinate 21,521 of JAKOGQ010000139.1, read as the reverse complement.
TTATAATTAAGGGCAGTTTAGTACTTTTACTACTGTACATAATCTCTAACTCCCTAACAGTGGCTCGGGGCTCTGGGACCACGCGGACCGCGGCGCCGTCGTCATGCTCATCGGCAAAAAGACCGACCTCGCGCCGCGCCACCTCTGCACTGTGCCGCGCGGGGACGCCGTCGCGCTCGCAGAGCAGCAGGGCCTCTCGTTCGCCGAGACCTCCGCGCTGTCAGCAGGAAGGCGCTGGCTGCGGCCGCGGTGGATGAGGACACGCCGTCGGCGGCCACCGTTGGGGAGGGGCAGACGATGCCGAGCTCCGGCGGCCTCACGACGCTGAGCTCCGACACGAGGAGGTTAAGGGCCACGCGCACGTCCATCCGAGCCACCATGGCTGCCTTCTTTCTCTCATCTCAAAGCCTAGGTAGCAGCGACTAGAAGTAGCTAGCCAGAAGCCCAGAACACCTTGTCCATGGCGATGGCATCTGCGGCTTCCTCCTGCACGGACGGCACATGGTGGGTGTACGCGCTCCTGGTGCTGCTCGGCGAGTCGGCGGACACCCTGTGCGCCCACCTGGCCCTCCTGGCCGCGGCCTGCTCTTCCTGGCCATCGTCTCGGCGGCTCAACTGGCGTGGGCCATGTCACCGAGCAGGCCAGCATGGGCGCAGGCCGCTCTGCCTCGCGCGCAGGCTGCCGGCGAGCGCAGCCACTCTACCTCGCAGGTCTTTTTTCTGATTCAGAGAAGTAACTCCCGCTAAAATACTGTTATACCCTCCAAAAGTAATTAGAAATCAGTTTTGAGTCCACATATTTTTTTTAGTTCCGTCTCCCAACTTAAGTTCCTTCCATTTGGTTCCTCCTATTTTTGAACCATCAGATCTAACGAAACGGAAGGCTCTCATTATTTCCAAGCGCCGTAAAATTTCACATAGCATATATATATGTGTATAACTCAAGTTGGAGCCAAATTCACCATTTCTTAGCATCATATCCAACTCAAGTAACTGTAAGAAATTTGCTGCTCCATTTTGATCTTTGCTGCAGCAGGAGATTAGTTGATTGGTCAGCTCTTTCTGTCCATCCTAGTTCCTGTAGAGGTATGGCAACAGGCCACTATCTCATGCACTAGTTTGTATGAGTATGGCAATAGGCCACTGGTAGTAGTGGCTTACTTCAGCCATGTAGGAGTAGTTGGGGGTAATCTCACCCTTGTACTAGTGTACCGAATAGTTGGTACAAGACTTGTATATATACTAGGCATATCAATGAAGCAAATCAGTTCAGTTGCTGCACATTCAGAACAAGTGTTTGTGCTGTGTGTGTGCTCTGTTCTCCAAGAGCTCTTCTTCTACCTCTAGCCGTGAGTGTGTGTGAGTTTTGGTGAGCAGGTTGCTCACCTATGAAGGGAGATCGAGGGCCAACTGTAACTAGCAGCAAAGAAATCAACACAAGTTACTCAACAGCCTACATATTCAGTTCAATGCGCCACATGCGACTCTTATCACTCTCGCGCAGCACTGCAGTTCAACACCGATTAGACACAGTTCTCTCTTTGCGTATCTTTCCTATTCACTAACCTCTCCTAAATTTTTCTAACCGCCTAGATGCACCACAATAACTATGCACGGAGCGCAACAACTAGCTAGCATCCTAGTCTTGGCAAGCCAGCAAGGCAGGGCGCAAGGGTGTTGGCGGCCTAGCATGCACCACCGCCGCACCACGAAGTTCCTAGGTTGGGCAAGGCCATAAGGGAGTCGACAGCTCTCTGGCTTGAAGGTGGACAACCCCCAAATTAACAATTTGTAGTTTTCTTATACTATTGATATAGAAATTTAGTCTTGATGTTTGTAAGTGTGTGTGATTTTAATGTAGATTTGCAGCTTTGAAAATGATGAAGAAATTAGTATTGATCACAACGTGAATTGATGAGTGGGATGGTTAGAGCTCCTCAGCGGCACTCCATAGGTCCTGGGTTCGACTCCCCGTGGGAGCGAATTTCAGGCCATGGTTAAAAAAAAATCCGCACAGGTCAAAAGGCCCGGCCAGGTTCTCACAGGGCAATGGTGCCCCTGTGTCAGGGTGGGGCAAGGGTTCGGGGGTTTTCTCGGCCTGTGTGAGAAGGTCTTCTTCTATCACAACAATGCCCGGGGGGTGGTCTTACCCCCTGCAGGTCGAGTTTTTTTATGAGTGGGATGGTCAGTGGATGTATAAAAATATTTTATGTTGGGAATGTCAATTCTGAAGCGATCAATATGCCTAAAGTGTTCATATGCAACAAAATTTGTTGAAAACCAAATATCAATTCTGAAGAGAAGTCACATGCATTTAAGTATCCAAGCAGCCAAGTATGCCATGTTATTCTTACATCCTCAAGATGGTAGCTCAATCACTTCAGGATTTTAACTTTTAGAGAGTACGTAGGCAAGACAAGTACCTGGTTAGGGAACTGCCATTTCTCCCAGACAGCACACCAAGAGCCAATTCGATGGTAGCAACAACATCGCAGGCAATTCCCAGCCTTTGCAAGTGATACTTAGTTACAGTAGCTCTTACTGGTCTTCTATCAACCAATAGTGCAGATAAACCTTTGAAACTGGATGGAAGAGGGTGCAACATAACAGGCTTACTGTCGCCAATAGCGCTTCTGTCACATCTTTGGAGAACTGCAGTAAATGTGAATGTACTCCCAACTTGTGGTCGGCTGACAAAGTTTATCTGACCATGCATTAGTTCAACAAGACATTTGCTGATGCTCAATCCAATTCCAGTACCACCATATGTCCTGGAAGTCGAACTATCAGCCTGCATGAAAGGCGTGAACACCTTGGCTTGGGCATCCAATGGTATACCTATTCCAGTATCTTCCACACTTACTACAAGAGTAACTTTATCAGATACACTTTCATAGGGCATCTCATTTGTCTCATAAGAAAGCAAAGCCTTGAAGTTTTCCCAACTATTTCGGCTATCAGCAGCTTCAAAACCACTTAGTGTGTTGAGAGAAACACTGGTTGCTACAGCAGTTTTCTCATCTTTATGTCCATTCATCCCATTAGTCACTGGCTCAACTTCGGATTCTGTTGCAAGATTTGAGTGATCTCCCAGATGAACTTGTACAAAAATATGTCCCCGTTCTGTGAACTGTCAGTGCAAGCAATATCAATCATAAACTAAAGCTGGCAACAAACTTCAGAGTACTAAGTAAACACTGCAGTACATTTTGCTAAAACTAAGTTGTTCTATCTCTAGATAAAATGGCCCTCATTGTTTGCAGACATGCTTGGGAGGAAAGGTCATGCACGCTTACCTTAATTGAGTTGCCCACTAAATTTGTAATTATCTGTCGAAACCTTCCAGGATCACCCAGCAAGATTTCAGGAACTCTTTCAGAGACATATACAGCAAGCTACAATTTTGCAGAGTAAAAGGAAATTAGTAAGGATAGAACAATCAAAGTTAGATGCAGGATGTATGACTATGGTGAAGGGACATTTATGGAAATTGGGTCTAAGAGATTCTGATGGAAATAATGCATGGTTAATCATAATGCTTGAGTGATGCTTTTTGTAGTGGGTACAAGTGTGTTATCAAATTATTTGCGTTATGTGTGTGATGTGCCATGCGTGTCGGTTGTTTTCTTGCCTGCCCGGCATTAGAGTTTACTTTTTTTTCTTTTCATGTAGGTAGTCTCCCAGGGCTAACTGCCTGTATCTTCCTTCTATGTCAATAGAAGTAGTCACTGTCAGTGCTGGTTCGTAAAAAAAAGGTGTTATTGAACTAAAAACTAACCTCAATTCCCTTCTCTCTTGACTTTGAAGAAAATAATGCAATGACATCATCAAGGATGGATCTCAGATCAAATGGTACAGACTCAAGATCCAACTTTCCGGCTTCAATTTTTGCTCTGTCAAGCACTTCATTGATTAGCGATATTAAAGCCTTTCCGCAGACTTGAGCTGTTTGTGCAAAATCCCTCTGAGTTGACGTTAGGCCAGTGTCTAACAGCATATCAAGCATTCCTACAAAACCAAGAAAAAGGATAAATCACCACATTTGCCTCCTAAGAATGAGTTACATTGGCATCACTGGAATGTGTAGTATAAAAAAATTCACCTAGAACTCCATTCATGGGCGTTCTGATCTCATGAGAAACAGTTGCAAGGAACTACCATTGACAAAAAGAGTCTTTTAGATTCCCGAGAAATGCAACTTCAAACTTACAACATCAAATAAATTAAGCTAACTTAAACCTGAGATTTAGCAACATCGGCTGCTTCTGCCTGTTTTTTCAGCTCCTCCATTTTCCGGCAATCTTCCTTAACATTATCATAACGACTCCAAGCGGCAAAAATGATGTACCCCACAAGCACACATATGACAAAGACACCAGATGGCGTAGAAATTGCAGACCATGGGAGATGAGGCTTGTTTCTGTATCTGCTCAGATTATGGACAGTGGGACATGCAATTAGACCATGTCCAAGAATAAATCAGGAAAAACACTAACGAATGCACACATTTACCTGCAAACCATATGATGCTTTCTGAATGGATCGCCAAAATCTAGCATGCAGATGTGCGATGGTGAGGGGATGCCAAGAGGAACTTCCGATCCATACATGACAAGAGGGTCCGAACTGTTTGTGACATCATAAACATTTACCACCAATTCCTGATTCCCAGCTAGCTGCTTCAACAAATTTTCCACTAATGATTCTACATCAAATGATCCCCCAAGGTATCTGTTGAATAGTCAGCGAAATTATTCTCGAAATATAACAGTAAAAAAGAAGTCATTTTTGCCAATTATGAACTTCAAACACCAAATATGGACAGCATTTAAATCTTTTGATTTTCTGACATAAGTAAAACTATTGTGGTTTTGACTAAAATTACAGCTAAGATCATTTCTGTAGGCACCATCTATAGAACACTACCCCATCCATCTAACACCCGAGATCTGAATCCAACAGCGTTCTTCCTCCTCTTGTTCCTCCCTCACTGAAGCTCGCTGCAATTGGAGAGAGGAGAGAAGAAAAAATCGCTTGTAAAAGGGACGAAAGAGAAACAGCTGAGTCAAGCATAGAAATTATGTTTCTCTATCAGTTTCTCAGTCTCACTTTCGGTTCTAGAGTCACAAACAACTGCTTCAGCATGAGCGCCATAAACTTTCACCACTAAAACATTAGGTCCTATTTGTTTCCGCTTACAGCAGACTCGATTATAATCAATCAGCATACCACAGGGATTTTTTTTCGTTCTCCTCAATTTTGCTAGCTCAAAGTTCTGAAGCAGTGGTCAGCAAAATCAGAAATAATTGAATTGTTCTGTGGGATTCTCACTTTTTCTCAAGTCATGTAAATGTTACAGCGTCTGAATAGCCACGGGCAGTGGATTCTACAAAGAAGAGGCCTAGACTGAAGTTCATTGGAAAATGGAGATAAACCTCACCCTGCGGTGGCAGCAACACGTTCCTCTTCATTGGCATCAGGAGGAAGATCCACATGATAGACAGGAAAAGTCAATACGACACCCAGGTGATTCGACATGAGCCGGAATGGTCTCGTAAGAACTGCCTTCCCCGATGCTCTTGACCTCAAAATGTTCTCACGGTCCTCCTGCAGCACCACAGAAACACACCCAGGTTCAGAACCAACACCGGCAGGGAACAGCTGTAGCCCAGTGCAAGAAACGAACGGGAAACGTCGCTGCAGACCTCGCCGGACATCATGTCGAGCCCCTCAATGTAGGAGACGGTCTCCTGCGAGTAGACGACCGGCGCGTACTCATCCTGCACCGGGGACGGCTCGTGCTTCATGGTCTTGATGATCCACCCCTGCTGGCGCTCGAAGTCCTCCTTGTCGGCGTGCTCCACCCGCTGTGCGTACGCCACCCCGCTCAGTAGCGGCCGCTCGAACAACGTCCTGGCGGTGTACTCCGCGAACGTGTCCTGCAAAACAAATCGACCGAAAATAAAGCCTGCAGCCGACAAACAAAACAGCCGAACAGTAATCTACATCGGCAAATTACTACGTGCGCGCGCGCACGAGCACACACAAAAAAAAAACCAAAGAGAGAATTCCATTTAAGAAGTGGCGAAGTGCTGCAAGGCACGGTCTGCGCACAAGGGAACCATGGACTTGACAGTAATTAAATGAAGTGGAAGCAGCAGAGGCAGAGCAGGTGCTAGTACTGTACAGTACATGGTCGAGGTGTTATGGCAATGGGAGGAGCAGCGAGGATTTCCAGAGACGGCGAGACACACAATTAACTGCGCGCGCAGAACAGAAAGCCAGAGATCGTGCCCACAAGTAGTAGCAGGAAACAAGCAGCGGACGTAGGCAGAAGCCCCGACGAGAGGCTCGCTCGGTTCGGTGGTGGAGCTCTGACCTGGTCGAGAGCGGGCGGGTGCTTCTCGTAGTGGAAGGTGGCGACGAGGATGGCGAGGGCGTGGACGTGGTTGACGGAGACGGCGAACTGGTCCTGCAGCATGCGCGCGCGCTCCTCGCACATGCTGACGAGCCCCTCCTCCGCCTTGCGCAGCGCCGCGTGGCGGCTGTTCCAGTGCAGGTACACCCCGAACGTCGCGGCCACCAGCACCCACACCAGCAGCAGCTTCTCCTTCAAGGTCCACCGGCTACCCTCCTCCCCATCCTTCCCCGCCGCCTCCTCCGCCAGCGCCGACACCGCGGCGGCCTCCCCTCCGCCTCCCACCCCCATCCCAGCTCCCCTTCCCCACCACCGCCGCAGTTCTCACATGCGCCGCAGGCCACCGACCACTCCTGCTTCCGCCCGTTCCTCCTCCTTTGTGAGAATCCTTGGACAGAGGAGAGAGGAGGATGCCTGCCTCCTCGATTTTTTTCCGCCCTCCTACCCCTCTCTCTCTCTCCTCTCCCGCTGCTGCTTCGATGTGTTTTTGTTGGCTTGCGGCTTTTCGCGACGGGGAGAAAGCAGCCGGGCTTCGAGTGAATCGAATTTCCTGGATTTCACGAGATACGCTGCCACTAAAATAACCCCGTGGTTTTTCCCCTCGACCCCTCGCGCGATGGGGCATCATGGGTCCCGGCCTTTTGCGCCTCGCCCACCCCGCCCCACCCCACCCCGCCCCGTCACCGCGCTCGGCGGTGCCGCTGCTCGCAGCTTGTGCTGTTGCCCCGATGCTTTCTGGCCCTTATCCGAGCCCCACTACCGCACCGCACCCCTTACGCGCCACCCCGGCGGCTCCCTTGCCGTCCGCCGGGCTCGGGCACGGGTGCCGCCGTGTGCTCTGGACGCCTGGTGATCGGTGATTTTACGGGGTTGGTGGGGCCGCGCGCGGTCGCGGGCAGTGGTTGAGCAGTTGTGAGTTGTGACCGCGAGTCGCCGTCTCGGGGATTTTTGTTGCATTGCCTGGCCGGCCTGCCTGCCAGTGCCAGCCCTGCCCGTGCCCGCGTGGGCTGGGGGTAGGTGTGGGGGGGCCGGCGCGCCGGGGGCAAATCTGGCGCGGGTTCAAAAGGCCGCGGGGGGGCACGGACGGAGGGACGGAGGATGATCCGATGATGAGGCGGTGGTCGTCAACAGTCAAACAATGCGGCCGCCATGTCCCCGGACGGACAATTATTTTGCCGATCCGATCTGCTCTGCTTTGCTCCGCTTCGTTCTTTGCTGCCATCGCTGATGCTCTGTCAAAAACATGGGTGAAGTGCGATTACGGGTCAGGAAACCCCTTCTGTTCTTACGTTATTTGGTTCCAAAAAGCCTCCTTTTTCATTTCTTCCCATGATCAGCATGCAGCTGAGTACTCTACTGCACTTCTTTTTCATGAATGAGGAGATTATTGCGCGCTTTTGGCCCCCCGAAAGACCGAGATTATTGCACACTTGGCTCGTGTCTGGTTGCAGGATAGTGGAGCAGCAGTTCGTGCGTGCGTGCCGCCTCAAAGTGTATGTATAGTAAAAGTGATCATGCATGTTTATGGCCGTTGGGATAGGCTCGCTGCACCAAATCCAAATCATTGGACGACACGGCTTATGATCAGATGTGTTTGATGCCGAACGACGACATGGCAGGACGGAACGCCAATCATTTGTCAAGCTATTATAGAACAGGTGCACCTAGAACTTGCAGGCTGTTGCAATTGCAATGCCCAGCGGCAGAAGAAAAGGGCAGGGAAGCATATGCATGTAGTATAGTATATATTATCACGTCCCAACTTTCTTCATATTTACATAGAAAAAGCGAAACTGCTACCCAACGAGGAACCCGTGTTGTCCCGGGGTAATGCTCTTATGCATCCGAGCAATTCCCAATAAAACAGCTATCAGCCACCGCAAATAGAGGCTAACACTTTCACTAATTCTAGTACAAATAAAGTGATAAAATGTTAAGATTATTATTTACACAGTGCAAATTGTTATTGTTTGTGGTTTGCAAAGAAATTTTTTCCTTTCATCCTATCTCACATTTATTTTCTCTCCCTCTTCTTTTTTTGGATGATCACTTTTTCTCTTCCTAAACGTACGTAGGCCACTATAACAAGTGTAAGGCACCTATTTTTTTATCTGATCATATATATGACACTTGGGGCTACTGATGAAAAAGCAGCGTTGGAGAAGCCCTTTTGTTCGGGGCGATACACACGTGTCAACCGCAAACGCAAACGCCATGCCCATTGGTTGGAACGCCATGAGTTGCAGTTCCATGGAGTCTAAAAGCACAGGAGGATTTGGAGACCGGATCTGTTCTTTTCACTCAAATTTGGCCGCCGCCGCCGCTGCTTACGTTGATGTGAGAAAAAAAAAGCAATGTTCATCAGCTGAAAAGTACTGTTAAAGTAGTGTTGAAAAATATAGCGTAACCACTTGTTGTTCTGTTTTATACCAGTAATGCTACTTGTAATACAGTGCCGTGTTATGCGATGGTCGTGGCTTCATATTATAGTATAGCCTTTTGTTTCGATCTGACGCGGCGTGGTGTTCACTTTGTTTTAGGCCACATGCCTATATATGCGACCGCGTAAACAAACGCGTCACTTGCTGTTGTTGCAACTGCACTCCAAGACTACCCGCAGTGGGATACTTTAAAGAATACTCTAAAGCATATAGAGTAAAAACTGTTATACTAGATACTCTAAAACGATATTCTATCATTTCTCTCGTTCTATGGCCCTGTTCGGCAGGCTATTTTTTTTGGCTTATAAGCCGGCTGTGGCTGATTTGCTGTGAGAGAAAAACACTGTTCCACGGCTGATAAGCCGTGCTGATAAGCTCAGCCGAATAAGGGGTATATTTAGAGTGATACAGTGCTTACTCTATAGTGTACAGCGACGGCCCCACTAGCTAAACAAAGGAAAAAAAATGCTATAACTCACAAACCAAAAATCCAAATTAAATTTCGATTGCACCATTAAATTCGTCTCAATAAATCCTTTAAAACTAGATCACACATGGATATATTTAGATAAAGTGACAAGTGGGTCCCACAGTAGATAGAGTGGATAGAGGATGATACAGAGAATGGATGTGTGCGGGAGAATTGAGTATAGAGGAGAGAATTTTGCTGACCAGGACGTATAGAGGATGAATATAGAGGTCCATGAGTACGGATAGCCTAATAAGCAGTAGTTTGGTGATTTGGTCAGACGTGAACCCAATTGTTTCATGCAATTGACTGTGACTCGATCGGCAAGTTGCTTGCACTACAGTCGCACGCCCACACGCAAGCAGCACCACTGCACCAGTATCGTACGCTTGTACGACGTCTTATACTACCGAAAAAACGGGCAGCTCGTATCCATTTTTTTTTGGGGGCAGGCCCCTACCTATAATTTGTAAGGATTAAATTGCAAACTGTACAAATGCAGGTGTAAAGCCAAGAGGCCCTTACCTATCCGTAGACGAATGTTTCGGCGTGCGCGCAGCTGTTTTCGTGTGTGGTGGTAGTCTATTTTACCGTGACCTGACCATACAGCTGCTTCGGGTGCACTCTACTCTAGTTGTGCTAGAAAGAAATGCGGCGTAATGATGTGCAGAGCGACTTTGTTCCATGGCCATCCGAATGGTCGAATGGATAGCGGTAACTGACTTCTTTTACAAGGAAAAATAATGGATGGTAATTATCACTCTACTATTCTACCGTACTACCGGAGCTTTTAGCCAACTTCGGATAAGGCGATAGCGGGGAATCCTTCTTTTTCGTTCTCCATGCACGCCAAACGTGACCGGGCGCCGGTACAGTAGTGCTTTAGGTTGAGATGTGCTTCAAGTAACGACACGCTCCTTGCATGTGATCCCACCAGGCTCACGAATGGCAAGCGGCTAAAGCAGCTTTCGTTACGGGTCGGTCGGTCCGTCTCTGCCGAGCCCCGGCGCCAGTCACCGTCGTGCCACGACGACGTTAGTGGCGAGGGCTGCCAGGCCACGACGATCTTAATACCGACGACGGCTGCCACCTGTTGTCACACACATGAAACAAGAAACGCCGAATGGACGCGGAATATCTCTGTCGAAAGCTCACAGCGACCAACCCGGCCCACAGCTGGTAGGGACGTGCCGCTGCGACGTACGGCCCAAGCGGAGCCGACCGCCGTGCCGTCACAGCGGATGGCATGGGCGCACGGCCGTTCACGCTGCTGGTTCTGGGGCAGCCGAGCCGGCAGGTGGTTCTGGGGCAGCGAATGGCGAGATCGACGTGGACCACGTCCACCCATCCAGTCCCGCACCCGTGGCCAGAACAAGGAACAAGGGCACAAGGCGGCCCCTGTCCCGTGACGTCCGGCAGCGCTCGCGGAGTTCGCGTGTCTTCTCGTTGCCTCGCGTTCGCGTACGATAGATGCCTGGGTCAGCTAGCTTGGTACTGTACTTCGTTTTGCTTTTGCATTATTATTGTGCTTTAGTCCGAATCTTTCCATCCATGAGTCGTTGATGAGATGATCACAGGCCTGCACTGCACCCCAACCCTTTGTCGATGTGGCTAGGCTACGAGAGAGGATATGTTTGGTTTTTTTTTTGACTGTAGGATATGTTTGGTTGCTGCTTTGCTACGTTAAAAAGCAGTGACGGATCTAGGATTCAAAACTTATGGGATCAGACTCGTTGATTTTAAGTCAATTAACATAATCATTACACCGTCAACATATAATTGCAAAGTTTATGAAAAAGGCTAAACTTATTTTGGCAAAAGTCATGGGGCCAAGTGTGGGCTCACAGCCTATGCCTAAATCCGCCACTGTTAAAAAGTACCAGCATTGTTGGGTGCGTTGGTGCCTCGCCTGGGATAAACAGTGAGAAAATATTTTAAATTAGACTGAGCAAAAAAGAACAAAAGTAAACAGTGAATGCCGTGTCATATCATGAACAGTGCTGAATAGTAGACAGTGCGAAGGAGGCAGAAAAAAAACTCCTGGTTGAGAGATATTTTATTTATGTAGATATCTACATAATAGGCCGATAAAATCAATGTTTGCAAGTGGCTGTCTATAGTAGGCAATTTTTCAGGCCACCAATCAAACAACTCTAAGGTTAGCTTCAGCAGTGTTTAAAAAGCTAGCTCATAGAATATTTTATTGTGTAAAGAGAGTGACTGATAAATTGGCTCTTCGTACAGAGCTAAGCACACACATTTTCTATGATTTAGGCGACTAATTTTTAGAGGAATTTATGCTTCTGTTTGGTTTCCTAATTTTTAGAGGAATTTATGCGTATGTTTGGTTTTCCGGTTTTCCCCTTTTCAAGTTCTACGGAGCCAACTTAGGTCTATTTGGTTGGTTGAACAGGGCTCCACGTGGACCATGTCCATCCATCCATCCTCCACATTTTACAAGAAATTTGTATTATTTTATTATCTACAAATTATTAATATGAATATATGACAAGAATTTTGTATATCCTTCCTCTTAATATAAATAAAAAATATAAATTTATAGAAATAAAAAATATTCTTGTAAAATAATACTGAGGGGGCTATGCCCCCTAGCTCCGCCACCGCGTACGTGGGGATAGAGCAGTAGAAGCAATAGGTCATAGGTGAGAAAAGGAGGCCCCAGTGAGTAAAAAGAAAGTGCAGCTCTGGTTAAAAGAGAGGTGGTTGTGCGATTCTATATCTATATGTCATATCAACTTTTGTTCTATGCCAACACTAGTGTGTGATGTGTAATGTTTCACGAGTCACACGGTAAGAAACCACTGGGAGGACAGGACAGTGTTTTCTTGAGCGACCAGCGAGTTACGAATTTTCTCAAGGAATTGATGCATGTTTTTACAAAGCATCATACTAGTTTCCGCTCTGCAGAGAAAGGAATGAACTCCGTGATCGCCCATCCATTTCTGGCCAAACAAGTATGTGTCGTTTAGAGTTTCAGACTGACAAAAGAAGAAGATGCAGACTTCGAGTCAATGTAGAGAAGTAGCTCGATATATACCATCATGACAAAACGTAAATAGAAACATATTTTCTAAAGGGATTGATGCCATGTTTTTACAAGGCGTCATACTAGTTTCCACTCGGGCGAGAGGAACTCCATGATCGCCGTCCATTTCTGGCCAAACAAAGTATGCATCGTTCAGAGTTTCATAGATGTTTGGATCCATTGCTCGGTACTGTGTTACCCTTGCCAAGCAAGGATGTACAGTGAATTTGGGCTGGTTTGGATTTCTTACCTTGATGTCTCAATTTCTTTGTAAGCGAGCTTTTCCTTGCCAACCCAGAAGAGACAATCTGGCTCGTTTTGACGGACAAGGTTAGCATTGCCTAGTTGAGCATGGCTAGGCAAAGCCCGCTGCACATCAAAACGTGCCCTTAGACTATGAAACGAAAAAAAAAAAATAACCAAGGGTAGAGAAGTAGCTCGATATATATATGCCATCGTGACAAAATGTAAATAGCAAACGTATACACCCTTGACGAATCCTGATTAAAATTGAGCTCTTAGAGGGTGTTTCGATCAGCTGGACTAAACTTTAGTCACTTTCACATCAAATATTTCATACCAATTAAGCATTGCACCTGATTGCATCAAACAGCCCTATTCGTTTATGCTGAAATTTGGCTTATACTAATGCTTATGTTGAAATGTTGTGAGAGAAAAGTATTGTTCCATGGCTGAAAAGCAGCTCAAGCGAACAGAGTAATTAAACATTGACTAATTACAAAATTAATTGCATAAATGGAGGTAATTCATGTGACGAACTCATTAAGCATAATTAATTCATGAGTTTGCTCATGCGATGCTACAGTAAATATTATTAATCATAGATTAGTTAGGCTTAGTAAATTCATCTTGCAAATTAGCCACCGCTCATGCAATTAGTTTTATAATTAGATCGCGTTTAATACTCCTAATTAGCTAACAAACATGGACTAAAGTATATAGACCTAATAAAGATCCAAACACGCTTCCCCCAGACTGACGATTCCAGAAACACTGCACTATTGCGCCTCGCTGTTTCAGGGGTCTGAAGAAGTGCAGAAAGTCGTCTCTGCCGTCCATGAAATCCACTATGAAAACGACGCCGGCCCTGAGCCGCCCGTTCATTCCATTCACCACATCATACCGAGCTGAACAACAGAAGGATATATACAGTAAACGCGACGCAGTAGCTAGCTCGCATGATGGTGCCTCAGAAGTCAGAACACGCATGCGGGCGCGCACGCACGGGAATGAGTACCGCGAAGCTTGCCCGTGATGGCTGTCGGCGAAGACAAGCCTATCGCCTATCGGCCGGCATATAGTAATATCCAATCCAAGTCACACGGGCATATCATGGCGACGGTGAATTATTGCTTCACTCCCTTTTACAATACGAAATGTTCGTGGGAATTTTTCTATCGTAAGGGAGGGTGGCCCCTGCAAAAGGACGGGAAAAGCCTTTCTTAGTGGATCGTCTGACCAATCCAAGCAAACTCTCCTGAGGCCGATCGTTTTCTCATTATGAAAATCGAAACGTCTCGACGTTGACTGCTTGGAATCTGGTTGTTACCCTGCGCCGCGGTTTATCTGGTCATCACAAGCACAAACAAATTGAGGAGCCGGTGAGGCTGGTGTGCGTCATTAGGCACACTCAACAGTGCTTCGCCGCATTTGTAGTAGGGGGAAAAACACTGGGCGGTTCTTCGCGTGCCCTGACTTGAACCCGTCCAAAGTGGACATCGTGCCCAAGCTTTTGGTAACCTTCCCGATCAAAGAACGGCTTTCCATAGCCAACACCTGGTTGCATTGCATTGCATGCATGGCCGGGGCTGAATCCCGAAAACACACAGACATCATAGCTGCCTTTCGTTTCCGTTGCAATGATGTCGCTTTTCAAGCCCCCGTGCCGCCAATGCAGGCACGCATATGCACGCGTGGTAGCTTGTACTAGGAACCAAGGCGGCCTAACATTTGGACAGCAAAGTTGCGTGCAAGTGCACTTGGCTGATGAGAAAGATACATTACTGTGTGGCCAGCCAGTGTGGGCAAGTGCATCCGGCAGGCATCCCAGCGCAGGACGGCGTCGCATTGAGGAGGCAGTGAAAGTAGGCGGCGGTTCTCGTGCACGGTTCTTGAATGCCCCCTGCTCCACCTCCACCTCCAGCTCCATGATGAGATTCAGATGTCGCTTTGGCGAGCTCAGATAGGGGGATCGATCGCCGGGTCCGCCACCAACTGCAACTGGCCAAAAGAGGCCTCGTCGGACTGTTGCACATGCAGTACTGCAGTAGCACGTACGGAGTCAGCGATATGGCGCGGCGGATCAAGGACAAGGACTACAGTTCAAGAGATGTCACCTCGGTTATTTGATACTAATTAGAAAGATTAAACAAGAGTCTAATTACACTTAATAAATTTATCTTATAAATTAATCTCAATCTGTGTAATTAGTTTTGTAATTAGTCTATGTTTAATACTCTATGTATTTGTCAAATATTCGATGTGATAGAAACTAAATTTTAGTAGTGAAACCAAACAGAAAAGGTTGAGCGGTCTTTCCCTGCTTGATTTGACCTCTGCGTCTCCTGCCTGCCACCATCGAAATAGGCCGAAATTTCGTGGGCGGAAAGACGCCTGGGAAGGTTTCTACACTTGGAAAACACAGCACGAGGGAGGATTCCTGAGCCGTCCCGATCACGATCGGTGTCTGTCCCAACAAACGAACGGCCATCTGGTGTCCGTTCAATTCACGTGGACTTGGGGTGGCTGTTTTTGTGCTCGATCATCCACATGAAATGGAGGAGACGAGAGAGCTCTTGGCCTCTGTCTTTGCAGTTTGCAGCTCGTGTTGGGGAACATACGGCTGGCGAGAGTCAAGCATGACCTCTTTACTGGTTCTATTACTAGTACTAAGAGCATGTTTGGTTCGTCCTGTTAAACTTTAACAGGTATTGACTATAGGGTTGATCATAGGGTGTTCGGATACTAATAATAAACTAATTAGGTTTAATAGATTCGTCTCGTAAATTAATCTTAATCTGTGCAATTAGTTTCGTAATTAGTTTATGTTTAACACTTCATATATGTGTCCAATCATTCCATGTGATAGGTGTTAAAAAAAGAACATGGGCCTTGTTTAGATTCCAAATTTCATCCCTAAATTCCACTATGCAAAAAGAAGATTCTCCATCACATCAAAATGTCGGCACATATATGGAGTACTAAATATATATGAAATCAAAAACTAATTGCACAGTTTTGTTGTACTTTGCGAGACGAATGTTTTAAGCCTAATTAATTAATGTTTGAATAATTATTAGCAAATAAAAACAAAATTATTACTGAACAGTGATTCAGGCATCCCTTATTCGGGCATTTAAACACGGCCCAAGAGCAACCAAACACCCCGGTACTAATGACCGATCATATGGTCATAGTATGGCATCGCATCACCCCGTTCAGCTGCAGGAGTGGCGACTTGTCGGGAGTCATGTCAGTACAAGGATGTTTCGGATTCCGGTCTCCGGGCAGGCATGTGATGAGAAGCCTACAACGAGGCTAGCCTGCCTGGTGGACCGGCTCGTAGGCTGTTTGGTAGTTGGCAGGCAGGCGTACAATTATTGGTCCATGCCCTGACAGCGCCAGCATCACACACCACCATATCAGATCGTATCAGATTGAGCAGCGCAGCACTGGTTACTACTGTACGAGTACTCGTCCCTCTCGTGTCATGACTCATGGTCTCATGGTTTCTTTCTTCTTTTCTTTTTTTTTAAAGACAAAACAACGACCACCTTCTCTTTCAGAGGAGCACGCGTGTGCGGAAGGAAGTCGACGCCCTCCCTGGTGACGCCGACACTTGTCGAACGACGGTTAAACGCGGTCTGGTTCGGATTAGACTACCCGCACTGCGGGACGGTAAACGTCCCTGCAGGATTGTTTTACCGGATGGAGATCCCGCAATGGGGTACGCTACACCGCTAGCTCCTCCGCTATGCTCGAGCGTGTCTGCCAAATTCCCAAGAATACCGGACCAACGGTAAAGGACGAATGGGTCCCACGCTCGTCCTTTGGTCGTGCTCGTCCTTCGTCCTTCGCGAGAACTCCGCGGAGGAGGCCGGCGATTGCGTGCTCACCAGATGGAGCGACGCCGCCGCTCGCCTGCGGAGGAGGAGCCACTCCCTCCGCTTCCCGATGACGACGACAGTGCGGGATCGAGGAGCCGCGACGGTGCTGGAGGCGGCCTCGTCTCCGGCGAGCAGCACGACGACCTCGGCCCGCGGCGGAGGCGCCCCGTCTCCGGCGAGCAGCACGACCATATCGCAGCGCACGGCGGCCCCAATCGAGTGGAAGGCTGCGCACGGCCGGATCCCACCTCGGCGCTGCTGCTCCTCCGAAATCGCCTCCCCGATGCAGCAGCAGCGCGCGCGACCCGACCTCCCGCACCGCCGCCACAGCCACGCGCAGGCGACGCTCCGGCCACGAAGAAGAGGAGCAGAGGAGGAGGCCGAGCCCGCCCCGCCACGTCCTCGCCGACGCCGCTCCGCCCCCGCCGCGCGAGGAGGCTGGCCCTGCTCCGTCGCGCGCTCGCCGGCTCTGCTCCGCCCCCGCCGCGCGAGGAGGCAGGCCCCGCTCCGCCGCGCGCTCGTCGGCGCTGCTCTGCCCCCGCCGCGTGAGGAGGCCGGCCCCGCAGCGCTCCATCCTGGCGTGCGGTTGCGGGAGTCGAAGGAGACCCGCCGTCGGGGGCAGGGGAAAAGAAAGGGAGAGGGAGAAGAAAGGAAGAAGAGAGAGACCGGTGGGGAGAGGGAGAAGAAAGGAAGAGAGAGGATGGTGTATGACATATGAGACCCATAATATAGAGGATGGGATATAGAAGATGGATGAGTACGGAGAAATTGGATATAGAGGAGAGAATTTCAATGACTATGATGAAATATTTCTTTTAAAGGATGAACTAGCAAAAATGCCCGTGCGTTGCAACGGGAGCACGGGACACATAGTTTATTAAATGGTCTTAAATTTGGAGATGACTTAATTTATAGTGGACAATATTACTTACTTTAACAGTGCTTAAACAAATCTTTAAATAAAACAACAAATTATAAGCACTGAAAATGATTTTTTTGAGCAACCATTGAAAATAAATTAAACTGAGACTTAATTGTTTGCTTATTATGACCCGAATCTTGAAATAAGAGAGGCCCTTTATGGCCTTTCGGCCTGCTGAACGACCGCAGGGGCCTTAAGCATGGTTACCTGGGCCTGGGCCGTGCACCCACACCGGGTCACGTAGGCCCGCCGGCCTGCTAAGGCTTGGCTCAATCTGAGCCATCTAATCCCATCCGACAGCCGAGGACATGCTTGTGCGGAACAACCTTCGGCTCCCCCAAACCCTAACTCATTTCTTTCCTTCTCCCTTCGAGAGAGGAGCACCGACGCGGGTGCTCGCCGCAGGCTTCGGGACGCGCGGGGCCAGACTGAGGCGAGCCACCGGTGGGAGAGCGCACGGCGGACTAAGACGCGCAGCCGCCAGGCCGCTCGTCGGAGCTCCCGTGCAGCAGAGGCCGCGCGCGGCCCCGTCGAGCTGCCCTACAGTGGCTCTGAGGCCTCCCGGCGGTCGGGAGCAGCAAGGCCAGGAACTCCAACGACCGCGTGGCCCGCGTCCCTGATTGGCACACGGGCGGCTTCGTCGAGCCACCCTGCAGTGGCGCCCAGGCGTCCCAGCGGCCGCGAGCGGCGAGCTCAGGCATCCTGGCAGTCGCGTGGCCCACATCCCTGGTGGTCGCATGCCCCCACGGATTCATGCCAGCTCGCGTGCAGCGGTGGCCGTGCGTGGCTCCATGTCTCCATCGAGCCGCCTTGCAGTGGCAATCAGGCATCCCGGCGGTCGCGAACGGGCATCCTAGGCGCCCCGGCGACCGCGTGGCCCATGTCCCTGGTGGCCGCACGGGCGGCGAGCCGCCCTGCAGCATGGCGCTCAAGTGTCCCGACGGTCGCAAGCAGCCAGGTGCGTGGATCGACGGCTGGTTACTCAGATCAAAGTCCCCTTGCGGCCACACATCCTTTCTTTTCCGAGGCGAAGTTCCTCGCGGCTGGGGTCGAATCGTCGTGTGATCTGCTTCGTAGGGGATTTTTCTTATATATATTGGACTGCTATCTATGATCTCCTTATTATCTCGTGATTGTGGCCTCAATTTGCTTCTCTTACGTTTAATGTTATGGATTTGAAAATTTCTTGCCCACACGTCAGCTCAAACTCTACTGCTTTTTTATTTGATTTACAGCTCGTTTTGGATTCGATTTGGGTGTCTGGCCGATTTCTTCTTTCCTTCTCCTTGCCCCAACACTACTACCGTACGGACTTAAAGTCTCCACCGCTTATATATCGGCTAGACGAACAGACGAAAATTTATGAACGTGCCTTTTCCTGAGTTTTACAAGATTATTATTCTCCACAATATGCAACCATGTTTTCATGGATTCATTAGGGTTTTTATTTTTACTATTTATTACTTAATTTAATGAGCTTTAGTCTACTAATACCATGGTGTTGTCTAAACCATCCCATCGTTTATGTACGTTCTGGTTCGAACTTTACACTGCTAGTATTTTTCTCTTTTTTTCCTGTGATGTGATGGTCGCCAGGGCAGAGAAATTTTGTCCCATGTATTTTTCTCTTCTTTCTTGTGATGGCCGCTGGGGCACAGAAATTGTCGGTGTTCGGACCCCGGGGGGTCCTAAACCAACCAGTAAAATGCTGCGTGTCCCTTCCCTGGATGGTGATGCAAGGAAAACACACGGGGGTTTATCCTGGTTCGGGCAAAAGAAGGCCCTACGTCCAGCGGGGGTGAGAGAGGTTTGTATTTCCTTGCACCGGGGTGCTTGCGTAGGGGCTACAAGCTTGCGAGAGAGGGCGGCGAGCCCAAGTCTCAAAGGAGAAAAAGAAAGAGTACAAGATGATTGCTTGAGATGTTGATCGCTATGTTGGGTATGACTGGTTGTCCGTCCCCCCCTCCTCTAGGGCCCTGGCCTACCCTTTTATAGGACGAGGTGAGGCCAGGACGATGGGAGCCTTGAGATGATGTTTTGTCGATCCTGTTGAGTCGACTGTAGCGACGTGCCTCAGGAATGGGAGGCCATCCTCTGGAACGTGATGTCGTAGGCGTCGAAGTGACCCGGAGCGTCGCGCCATACCGTCCTTTCTTCCCTGTTGCGCCGTGTCGGTGGTCGAGGTCGGGTCGAGGTAGGGTCGAGGCCGAACGGATAAGTCCGAATCCCTGGAATCCTGGTGTACGGGCCTTGTCGTATCCTCCCTCGAGGGTTAATAGTGACACACAGGATGAGGCATGGCGGGTATAGTGACGTTTTTCACCTCCCATCACGGGATGGGCGATAAAACAGTGAAAACTGACACCGGCATTGTTCCCACGTCGACCCAGGCCGTGACCATACCGGTAGGTGGCGGTTGGTAGGTTGCATTAAACGCTTTGACTTTTCGTCCCGTAGTAGGTGGGGACTGAGGGGGTCGAGCGCCTCGACCCGGGCTCACGCGAGTCGGACCGCCCGGGGCGGTCGAGCCCCGTGCGGGTTGGAACGCGGTCGAGGCCTCCCGTCGAGGGGGGCTCGTACGAGTCGGAGACGGGGCGCGGTCGAGGCACTTCGTCGAGCCGGCCTCGTACGAGGCGGACCTGTCGCTCGTAGTGGGCTGTGCTTTATTGCGACTTAATCGTTTTAGTTTTTATGATCGTTAAATGTGGGGTACCCCTATACTATTGGTACCGACAGTAGCCCCCGAGCCTTTAGGTGAGTGTACGTTCACTCTCCTAGAGGTTTTTAGCCGATGAACTGGAGTCATAGCGCTGTTCGCCTCCTTGACAGGGACATCTGAGTGCTTCCAGGACTTCTTCCGGTGGGGGCGCGCGAGCGCACCCGCCGGGTGTAGCCCCCGAGGCCTCGGTGGAGTATTGAGAAAGTCTCCTCCGAGGTCTTTAATCGTGGTTTGCTAGGGAACAGTTGATGTGGCTGAGCCCCCGAGCCTCGCGCGCACAAGGTCGATCGGAGTTTCTGCCGTCTTTCGTTGTCCGTCCCTCACGCCCATCCCACGGAGAGGAGGAGGAGGGGTGGGGATCGTCGTACTACCCCGTTCGGGCGAGTGCGACGACCTCCGGTGAGCTACTAGCGGGGAGATTCGAGTGAGAGTCCGTGCTCCAGTCGTTAGGAGTCGGCTTGGGGCCCGGGGGCACTCTCAAATGGTGCCAAGGAGTGGTCGTGCGGATGTCGGTTCCCTGCGACGGGATTCCGAGGGCTCGATGCCTCCCCCGAGGGGATTCCTGCTCCGTCCTCATCCTTTGGCCTCGAATACGTCTCGGGGTGCCTCGAGAGCGTGGCTCGAGCCCTGGCCGTGTACGGGCGCATCCCTGGTCGTCCCTTGCTCTGTTGCTCGAGGGCGGCTGTCGAACCCAGGTCGAGGGCCAGCCTTCGCTTCCTCGAGGCTTAAAATGGGCCCGGAGCCCGTTAGCGGAATCTCGGAATATCCGTCCGCGGATCTCGCCCCGCCCGTTTAGCCAGGCGCGCCTTTTTAGGGCGAGATCGGCGCGGTAGTGGGCGGCGTGGCGTTCGGTTACTGCGTGGGGACGGCCACGTGCCCCGCTCCTGTAAGGCAAGAAGGACGGTTAGGTGGGCGCATTTATTACGGGAAACTGTTGCTACCTTTTCGCGCGGCCGTTGAACTTCTTCCCGGTCTATAAAAGCGCGGCCCTGGGGTCTGTGTTCCCCTCCGGTTCTTTGCGTTCTTGCCATCCTTTGCCTTAGGAAATCCTAGCCCCCTTGCGCTTTCCGTCCGCATTGCCGCCGCCGCCCTTTTTCCCCACTCCTTTCCTCCCCGCCGGCGCTGATGGCTGGAAAGAGCCAGTTCCTCGCTACCGACGGCTGGGCCTCCTCTTCCGTGACGGAGAAGAAGCTGGAGGAGCTGGTCGCGGATGGGTTGCTGCGGCCGAGGACGAGCCGGTCGCGGCCGGAGTGGATCGCGCCGCCGTCGACCCATCGGGAGCCGGCCCCCCGGAAGGCTACGTGGTGAGCTTCGTAAGCTACCACGAACGGGGGTTCGGTATCCCGTCGTCAGCCTTCATGCGGGCGCTCCTCCACTAC
>JAKOGQ010000138.1:0-25000 GCA_022457205.1 Saccharum spontaneum | reverse complement strand
CAACTCCTAATTACTTAATGCAATAAACCATAATATAAATAATAAAACATTTGTAAAATTCAAGGTAGGGTTTAAATGCACCGGGGCTTGCCTTGCTCGGACACGACGACTGATTCAGACTCGGAGACTCCAACGTCTGGTCCGGAACCCACTGACGATCGCTCTTCTCCGGAGGCCTGCTCGACGACTTCGGCTTCTTCGAAAGCGGTGACTACACGAATACATAACATGTTTTAACATGATGCTCAATAATAAACATGATGCTTGATGATAACATGCCACGTTTACGATTCGAGTACAACTTCCCTTCACGGTACAGTCGTAAACAGAAAACCTACTAACTAGTAGCAACGAGTTTCTGCGATACCAGCTTTTAACCTAACAAGTTACTAACGAGCTCAATCATGAAATTAAAGTGCCAGAGATCACAAAAGGGTAGTGATCTAAGGACATCACTCAATCAAAAGGCACACAACACTTAAAGTTCTCAAATTAACATTTATTTTCTATTTAAGTAATTAGGGCATAATTAGGAATTAATCAAACTTTATCTAAACAAGCTCAAACTTTTTCTATGGGTTAACAATGATTTATAACAGTGCCATAATTAATTTCATAATTTTTGGATAAATAAATTAATTATTAAAATTACTGGAAGTTGCATTTAATCTTTATTGGAACCAATTATTTCTACTGCATAAAGTATTCAAATTCATGATTTAACATTTTTCCTAGATAGTTTATACATTGAGAAGCTTATACAAAAATTTTCATGAATTTTGGAACTCTACACAATTTTTAAACAAATAAATAAATAATCAACACTATTCATTTATTTGAAAAAGAAAAACAAAAACGAAAATCAAAAACTGAACTCGGGCCGCTTCTCCTCGGTCCGGCCCGTTAGCGCGCCCGCGCCCGCACGCGATGGCCCAACCGCGGCCCAGCCCGCTCGCTCGCCCGCGCGCGTCGTCTCCCTCTCTACCTCTCGCTGACAGCTCGTCCCCACCTGTCATCCCTCACCTCCCGCTCGCTCTCGCTCTCCCGCGCGCTCGCGCGCTTGCCCGCGGTGGCCGGTCGACGACCGATGACCCAATCGGCAAACCGACTTCACCAACGCGAACTACACCTCCCCACGACTCCATTTTGCTCGGTAGGTCTACGGTTCAAGCTCCGGTGACCCATCACCGACGGCGTGGCGGCACGGTGGCCGCGGAAGCAGCACGCCGGCGACTACAAGGCGGTAGAGATCAAATTGAAGGGTCGGGAAGCATTAGCAGCTCACAGCGATTGCAGGGAAGGTCTTGGTGGCGACGGGGAGCGGCTGGAGTGCTCTGGCCACGGAGAGCGGCTTTGGTCGCCGGAGTTGAGCACGGGAAGCGGTGGTCGCGGTGGTTCCGGTGGAATTGGGCTGGCGCGGGTGGTTCACGAGGTGCGCGAGGATGTGGCGATGCTGTTGGTGCGACTAGCGTGGCCGGAGGCGGTCCGGTGGCGGCAGCGGCGAGCGGTGGAGCTGCGCGGCGGCGGCGGTGGCGGAAACGATGAACGTCACGGCGAACTACGGTATATATAGGCAACGACCCCGGTTACTTCACCAGAAGACGCGAGTCGTCGAGCTGGCGATCGAGAACACGCCTGGAAGCCGGCCGAAGCCGTCCGGCGTTTCGCCGGCGCCCATACCGCGCGGTGGTCGTCGGTGATACGCCGGCGCACTGTAGCTGTCCCCCCCCAAATTTTGAAATTCAAACTGTTTTCTCAAATTACTTTCAAATTTGTATAACAACTTGAAAATCTTCCAATGTATGAAATCTTCAGAATTTCAAGCTCTACAAGTTTGGTATTGAACACTTTTTCAAATTCTGCTTGGATTTTGAAATTTGAGTTTAAAATCAAAAAGGGACACATTTTTCAGATTTGGTAATTTAGAAATTACTTTTGATTTTACATTGAAACTTCAAAATCTCCAAACATCAAAGTTGTTTATCTTGACCAGATCTACAACTTTGCTGTTCAAAACTTTTTCAAAATAAGCCTCCATTTTAAAATCTTAGTTTGGGGACAAAAATGATTTAAAACTGAAATTTGCTTATTTTCAAAATTACTCCACATTTTTCACTTAAACTTTGAAAACTCAAAACACCAAAGTTGTAGCCCTTGAAAAGTTCTACAAACTTGGTTTTGAACTTTTTCCCAAATTTTGTTTAGATTTTGAATTATTTCAAAAGGGGTAAAACAGGGTTTTGAAATTTAGGGTTTTTGGAGGGATTTCAAATTGGAATTTGTTTCTACTTTGATTTGTGATTACTTAGTGATCAAAACCTCACCCAAGGGCATCATTTGGACCAACATGACATAGTTGACCAAATGTCACTCTTGGTTGACCAATTCACTTTCGAAATTGTTTTACAGTTCTCCCCAGATTTGAATTCGAATTCGAATCGGAAAACTCGCGACAAGTTTTGGGACTCCAATTCAAACTCAAATTTGGAGCTTCATTTTAGATGTTGTACTTGAGCTCATACCCTACACTTGACACTAGTGTGCAACACAGTCGCGCACTTCAAATTACGCAGGGCATGGACTAAGTATTTGCGGTGGTATTCGAAATTAGGGTTTTCGATTTCGGAGCACACCACAGAGAAACACATTCAACCTAATGAAGTAAACTTGTTTTTGTTGATGCATAACAATGTTAACTTAATAAGGATGCTTTGCGATGCATTATGATGACATGGCAGATTAATTAGCACTATAACACCCGGGGTGTTACAGCCCTTCCCCCTTAAAGAAATCTCGTCCCGAGATTTAAAGCCTTGAGTTAAGTAATGGAAAAGGAAACGTGTCAAGCAAACACGTCCAAGACTTGTCTACAAAACAGGTAGGGGTTTTCTGCATTACAAAGATTTTAAAAGGACAGGTTATAATTTAAAGAAGAAATTGCAACCTAGATAGAAGCAAAGAACTCCGGGAAATTCTCCAACAGGTAATCTTTCGATTCCCAGGTGGCTTCCTCCTCTGAATGTTGATCCCATTGTATCTTGTACCATTTAATTGTTTTACTGCGGGTAACACGATCCTTTCGATCCAGAACTCGGACAGGATATTCAGAATATGTCAAGTCAGGCTCAAGTTCAACCCCCTCCACATCAACAACTTGATCAGGCACTTGCAGACACTTCTTCATCTGTGATACATGAAACACATTGTGCACGGCTGACAGTTGTTCAGGTAGCTTTAATCTATATGCCACCTTTCCACATTTCTCAATGATCTGAAAAGGACCAATATAACGTGGTGCGAGCTTGCCTTTGACTCCGAATCTATTAACTCCTTTCATGGGTGACACTTTCAGATAAACATAATCTCCCACTTTAAACATCAAAGGTCTACGCCTTTTATCTGCATAACTCTTCTGTCGAGACTGAGCAACTTTTAAGTTCTTTTGTATCTGCCTAACCTTTTCTTCTGTTTTCTTTACTAGATCGACTCCATAAAACCATCTTTCTCCTGGTTCTGACCAGTTCAACGGAGTTCTGCACCTGCGGCCATACAATGCTTCAAACGGTGCCATTTTGATACTCTCTTGATAGCTATTGTTGTATGAGAATTCTGCTAACGGTAAACATTCATCCCATTGATCTTGATAGGTGAGAGCACAGGATCTCAACATATCTTCCAAAATTTGATTTACTCTCTCAGTCTGTCCCCCAGTTTGTGGATGATAGGCTGTGCTATAAAGAAGTTTAGTACCCAATGACTTTTGAAACTGTCTCCAAAATTGCGAAACAAATTGAGTACCCCTGTCACTAACAATTGTTTTAGGTATTCCATGTAAACTCATAATCCGAGTGACATATATTTCTGCATATCTAGATGCTCTATAGTCAACCTTCACAGGTACAAAGTGAGCTGACTTGGTCAAACGGTCCACAATGACCCAAATCGAATCAAAGCCTCTTGAAGTCTTGGGTAACCCAGTAATGAAATCCATACTAATATCTTCCCATTTCCAGGATGGAATAGGCAAGGGTTGTAACATTCCTGCCGGCTTCAAATGTTCAACTTTCACTTTGCGACAAGTATCACATCGGGCAACATACTTAGCAATCTCGATTTTCATTTTGGTCCACCAAAATCTCTGTTTCAAATCTTGATACATCTTATTACTCCCTGGATGAATAGAAAACCTTGTACTATGTGCTTCATCAAGAATGAGCTGACGTAACTCTGAAATCTTTGGGACCACTAGCCGGTTCTTAAACCACAGGACACCTGCATCATCAATACTGAAATCTGTCTGCTGACCAGTTCTAACTTTTTCTTTGATATGAGCTATTCCAGAATTATTTCTCTGTGCAGACACAATCTGATCTTTGATTGTTGATTCTACTGTGACATTAGTCAACTGACCTTGTTGAATTATTTCAATATTCAACTTTTCCAGTTCACAACATAAACTGTAATCCATTGGCTTCACAGTCATACAATTGCAATGGTTCTTTCGACTGAGTGCATCAGCAACCACATTTGCTTTACCAGGGTGATAGTGTACTTCCAAATCATAATCCTTTATCAATTCAAGCCACCTTCTTTGCCTCATATTCAATTCTGACTGAGTAAAGATATACTTTAAACTCTTGTGATCTGTATACATGTGGCAAGTATTACCTAACAAGTAATGACGCCAGATTTTCAATGCATGAACTACAGCTGCTAGTTCAAGATCATGTGTCGGATAATGTTCTTCATGGCGCTTCAACTGTCTCGAGGCATAAGCAATGACTCTGCCTTCTTGCATCAATACACAACCAAGGCCAATACCCGAGGCATCACAATATACATCAAATGGCTTTTCTATATCTGGTTGTGCCAAAACTGGAGCAGTCGTCAATGACTTCTTTAGAATTCTAAAAGCTTTCTCACATTCTGGAGACCATATGAACTTAGTTTGATTCTTCAACAACTCTGTGATCGGCTTGGCTACCTTTGAAAAGTCAGGTATGAATCGACGGTAATAACCCGCCATTCCTAGAAAACTTCGGACTTCATGAACTGAGATTGGTGGTTTCCAATTCAGAATATCTTTCACCTTGCCAGGATCTACTGCTACTCCTTCAGCTGACAACACATGGCCTAAGAATTGCACTTCTCTTAACCAAAACTCACATTTACTGAACTTGGCATACAGTTGGTGATCTCTCAGACGATTCAGAACAACTCTGAGATGCTCAACATGCTCTTCTTTACTTTTGGAATATACCAGAATATCATCAATAAACACAACCACAAACTTGTCAAGTTCCGGCATGAAAACTGAGTTCATCAGGTACATGAAATGTGCCGGTGCATTGGTAAGACCAAAAGACATAACTAGGTATTCATACAGCCCATATCTGGTGGTGAATGCAGTCTTTGGGATATCTTCAGGTCGAATCTTGATTTGATGATACCCTGATCGAAGATCGATCTTTGAAAATACCTTTGCCCCCGCAAGCTGATCAAAGAGCAGATCAATGCGTGGCAACGGATATTTATTCTTAATGGTTACTTCATTCAGCGGTCGGTAATCAACACACATCCTTAAAGTCTGATCTTTCTTCTTAACAAACAGAGCTGGACATCCCCATGGTGAGGAACTGGGTCTGATAAAACCTTTGTCACGTAACTCTTGTAACTGATCCTTGAGTTCTGCCAATTCATTGGGTGGCATTCTGTAAGCTCTCCGGGATATTGGGGCAGTACCCGGTTTTAACTCAATCACAAACTCTACATCTCTGTCTGGTGGCAGACCTGGTAGATCATCTGGAAACACATCTGGAAATTCACATACTACTGGTATATCACAAACCTCTTGTACTGAAGTTGCACATAACCTTTCAACGGTTCTCTTTGGGATAGGAAGTTGGATAAGAAGATGAGATTTATTATCTGGCAGGTTCAACCTTATAGTTCTGTGCAGTGTATCTATAAGGGCTCCTCTTTGATACATCCAATTCATACCCAGGATTACATCTATATCCTGTTTCTGTAATATTATCATTGAGGTAGGGAATATATGCCCACCTAACTCTATAGGTACGTCACGTACCATCTCCTTAGTACACAGTCGTCCCCCGGGCGACTGGATAAAGAACTCTTCTTGTGTTCCCATAATTGGAATGTCATGCTTAACAACAAAGGTGCGATTTATGAATGTATGCGATGCACCTGAATCAAATAACAGTACTGCTGGATGATTAGCAACAGGGAACATACCCATCATAACAGGTATGCGATTGCACTTGCTTGAGTATAGAATACACGTCCGGTCTTCTTCTTCTCACCCTTACCCTTCTGAACATTCAGATTATTGTTCTTGCTCTGAGGTTGTTGCTGTTGTGGTACGGGGGCTCTGGGATAATTGGGATTGTACTGCCTTGGATACGGGCAGTCCTTTGAAAAGTGGCCTGGCTTTCCACAATTGTAGCAGGGAAAGTTATGGGTGGCTGGTGCTTGGTTTCGAATACCAGGGGCATTCGGCTGTTGTGTAAACTGCGGGGTTGCGGCAGGACGATAAAACGTCTGCGGCTGAGCTTGGTATTGCGGTGGACGATAGGTTGGGCGGAAATGATTCTGTGGGTGGTAAATAAACTTCTGGCGCTTCTTAATGCCGCCAGACGGGCTTGAAAACACTGGCTTCTTTTTCTTCGACTCTTTGTGCAGTCTGGACTTCTCTTCTGACGCAATAGCCACGTTGACTATCTCATGGTATGTAGCATTGTAACAGGTGACCAATGCTTCCTGGATTCTGGTACTCAACCCTCTCATGAAACAACTCTTCTTCTTTGCATCAGTGTTCACATATTCCGCTGCATACTGGGATAATTGATTGAATTTACCCACGTACTGCAGAACTGTCTGGTTCCCTTGCTTCAGCGAGAGAAACTCCTCTAGCTTCATGGCCATGACACCATCTGGAATATAATGTGCTCTAAAGGCTTCACGAAACTCCTGCCAAGTGACACGGTGGCCAGCAGGCCGTGCGGCGACCAGATTCGCCCACCACGCTCCTGCGGCACCCCTAAGCTGCTGTGCTGCAAACACGGGCTTCTGATGCTCCGTGCACTGTAACAGTTCAAACTTCTGCTCCATGGTACGGAGCCAGTCATCCACCTCTAGCGGCTCATCTGCCTTTGAGAACACTGGTGGACGGGTATCGGTGAAATCCACATAGGTGGTTTCCCCTCCATTGTTACGGCCTCGACGACCCTGATTTCCATTCTGATTCTGATTCTGAGCCAACAGTGTAGTGGCATTAACCAAAGCGGCAATAGCCTCAGCCAAGGTAGGTGGAAACGGTGGGGGATTCGGAGTATTGTCCCCATCCTGGGAAGTTCCAGTACCGTCCATCTGTTGTACACAAACCATATTTATATACATCGCTTTATTGAATTAAAAAGCAGTTAAAACGGAACTTGTATACACATACAAACTTATCTTACATTATTTCATTACAAACTTGCTCGCAAGCAAGAAACTACCCACTAAGGTTCTTAGAAAGCAGGAAAGACTACTATATTACATAGCCATCCATGTCAACACTTCACTCCTCATCATCATCGCTGATCACGATCACTTCATCGTCAACCTCTGGAACACTTGCACCAGTGACATGACTTGCATCATCCCCACTTTCCATCATGGGTTCATCTTCATTAATGTCCTCTACACCAGGAACAATCACGGCACCAACATCATCTTCCACTGCCTGGGGCTGATGATTGGGATTCATCAGATCATTTAGCCTATGGACTTCCTCATGCAGAACAGTATTGTACTGCTCCAGGTTTGTCACATAAAGCTCCAGCTCTCGAACACGAGCTCTGGCTTCTGTCTCCTTTTCCAGAGACTCATTCTGGAACTGTTTCCAAAAACGCATATTACGCTTCAGTCGCTCCACTTCTGATGTAAGCCTTGCAACCTCTGATTCCGAATCCGGGTTCGGATTACGGCTACTGCTTGCTCCATCAACTCTGGTGGCCAACTGATGACGCGGCACTCCTTGCGGACCCGTTTTCTTGCGAGGAGTTGTCTTCACACGTGCCCTCCTAAAGCAAGATAGAATTAGGACGATGAGAACAGATAGGGGGATCTGAAGGTTAGCATGAATAGGATTGAACCTTACTTAACCCAAACCACTTTAAAAGGGAAGGTAACTTAAGCAGGTTAATTAAACATGATGCATGCATCGTACTTACGATCTAACAGAAAGATTAAGTAACACATGCAAACTTTATAACATAGGGCACTATACAAGATACTTCACTACGAAGCTTTCAAATATGAGCTAAGAAAACTATAGAATAGATTAAGATAAGCAAAAGCAATTTGGACCCAAAATATCAATATTAAGTTTATTTGACCCAAAACATTTTGAAGTTTTGCAAAGTAATACTACAATAACTCGAGTGATTATGCTTTGGTACCAGCTGTCACAGAACCTCCTAATTATGATGGCCCACAAGTACACGTCATTGCCATAATGACCTCTGACAGTCGTACTTATGTTCACCATAACTTAAAAGGTCTGCTTTCCTCCGAACAGGATCCAATCACAGGAGTATTGCAATATTACAACAGTTCATTCAAAATATTCAACAGAGTAAAGTAGCGGAAGTCTTACAATAACATAGGTTTACAAACCAGTTTTCAAACTCCAAACCTTATGTACATTATTACAAACCATTAGTAGAGAAGTATCGGTAGTAACTTTATTACAACACCCAAACGAGATGCCTTGCCCAAAGGCCACACAGTCTACTCGTCGTCGCTTTCTTCAACCACGACGGTCATGCAACAAGGCTCGAAGCAGACTTGTTCATGAACCGCACCTGCAACAAGGGGTTCAACAAACCCTGAGTACAAAGGTACTCAACAAGACTTACCCGACTAAGACAAAGACTCCAAGGGCATGCTAGCTTTAGGGAATCAAGGTACGGGTAAATCAGAATCAAGATTTTCTTTTGCAGAAAAGCTTACTAAGGTAAGTCCTTATCTTCAACATTTTACTTTTACCATTGATGGTTCATTAACCAAATCTAGGTGATCCTAATCTAGATCAAAGTAATTATCATCAAAACCTTTCTTACTCTTTCTTTCAATTCCAGTTCTTAACTACGATGTTGGTGCAAGGCCAAGACTCCTTTCTCGTAGAGTAACGACGATTCGAACCGCTTCATTTACCCAGCTGGGGATTCCTAACCACCCGACATATGTAGAACCGAATCTAACATATATCAACTCTTACCCTAATAACCCAACACCAGAACGTGTCCATCGCCACCCGAGAGCACAGTACTCCTCGAACCCGGCCACATTCTAGCCCCGAGGGTACACGTTACTCTCGCCATCTCTCCACTCCCAGTGCGAGGTTAGACGTTCTCGTAATGGACTAGCCAAAGTAAGGCTTACCCGACATGGGCACATGGCTAGTACTAATAAAAACTCCATGACGCGAGGGCCAACAACGTACGGTCCTTAACTGATAAGGCGGAAACAATACATTGGGACTCCTTTCCCAATGCACGTTAGCAGTGGCCAAACCACCCGCCCGATCTTACAAGTTCTTTCAGATATTTCATTATTCATTCAGAGTGCCGTCATGGCTATGTAAACATTTCATTTAAAAGCTTAACTTCTAAGCATAGCGAAGCATATTACGCATTTTCCGTAAAACAGGTATCAAGGTTAACATTGCAATAATCAAGGATGATAATGCAGCAATTAGGTTATCACGCAACTCCTAATTACTTAATGCAATAAACCATAATATGAATAATAAAACATTTATAAAATTCAAGGTAGGGTTTAAATGCACCGGGGCTTGCCTTGCTCGGACACGACGACTGACTCAGACTCGGAGACTCCAACGTCTGGTCCGGAACCCACTGACGATCGCTCTTCTCCGGAGGCCTGCTCGACGACTTCGGCTTCTTCGAAAGCGGTGACTACACGAATACATAACATGTTTTAACATGATGCTCAATAATAAACATGATGCTTGATGATAACATGCCACGTTTACGATTCGAGTACAACTTCCCTTCACGGTACAGTCGTAAACAGAAAACCTACTAACTAGTAGCAACGAGTTTCTGCGATACCAGCTTTTAATCTAATAAGTTACTAACGAGCTCAATCATGAAATTAAAGTGCCAGAGATCACAAAAGGGTAGTGACCTAAGGACATCACTCAATCAAAAGGCACACAACACTTAAAGTTCTCAAATTAACATTTATTTTCTATTTAAGTAATTAGGGCATAATTAGGAATTAATCAAACTTTATCTAAACAAGCTCAAACTTTTTCTATGGGTTAACAATGATTTATAACAGTGCCATAATTAATTTCATAATTTTTGGATAAATAAATTAATTATTAAAATTACTGGAAGTTGCATTTAATCTTTATTGGAACCAATTATTTCTACTGCATAAAGTATTCAAATTCATGATTTAACATTTTTCCTAGATAGTTTATACATTGAGAAGCTTATACAAAAATTTTCATGAATTTTGGAACTCTACACAATTTTTAAACAAATAAATAAATAATCAACACTATTCATTTATTTGAAAAAGAAAAACAAAAACGAAAATCAAAAACTGAACTCGGGCCGCTTCTCCTCGGTCCGGCCCGTTAGCGCGCCCGCGCCCGCACGCGATGGCCCAACCGCGGCCCAGCCCGCTCGCTCGCCCGCACGCGTCGTCTCCCTCTCTACCTCTCGCTGACAGCTCGTCCCCACCTGTCATCCCTCACCTCCCGCTCGCTCTCGCTCTCCCGCGCGCTCGCGCGCTTGCCCGCGGTGGCCGGTCGACGACCGATGACCCAATCGGCAAACCGACTTCACCAACGCGAACTACACCTCCCCACGACTCCATTTTGCTCGGTAGGTCTACGGTTCAAGCTCCGGTGACCCATCACCGACGGCGTGGCGGCACGGTGGCCGCGGAAGCAGCACGCCGGCGACTACAAGGCGGTAGAGATCAAATTGAAGGGTCGGGAAGCATTAGCAGCTCACAGCGATTGCAGGGAAGGTCTTGGTGGCGACGGGGAGCGGCTGGAGTGCTCTGGCCACGGAGAGCGGCTTTGGTCGCCGGAGTTGAGCACGGGAAGCGGTGGTCGCGGTGGTTCCGGTGGAATTGGGCTGGCGCGGGTGGTTCACGAGGTGCGCGAGGATGTGGCGATGCTGTTGGTGCGACTGGCGTGGCCGGAGGCGGTCCGGTGGCGGCAGCGGCGAGCGGTGGAGCTGCGCGGCGGCGGCGGTGGCGGAAACGATGAACGTCACGGCGAACTACGGTATATATAGGCAACGACCCCGGTTACTTCACCAGAAGACGCGAGTCGTCGAGCTGGCGATCGAGAACACGCTTGGAAGCCGGCCGAAGCCGTCCGGCGTTTCGCCGGCGCCCATACCGCGCGGTGGTCGTCGGTGATACGCCGGCGCACTGTAGCTGTCCCCCCCCCAAATTTTGAAATTCAAACTGTTTTCTCAAATTACTTTCAAATTTGTATAACAACTTGAAAATCTTCCAATGTATGAAATCTTCAGAATTTCAAGCTCTACAAGTTTGGTATTGAACACTTTTTCAAATTCTGCTTGGATTTTGAAATTTGAGTTTAAAATCAAAAAGGGACACATTTTTCAGATTTGGTAATTTAGAAATTACTTTTGATTTTACATTGAAACTTCAAAATCTCCAAACATCAAAGTTGTTTATCTTGACCAGATCTACAACTTTGCTGTTCAAAACTTTTTCAAAATAAGCCTCCATTTTAAAATCTTAGTTTGGGGACAAAAATGATTTAAAACTGAAATTTGCTTATTTTCAAAATTACTCCACATTTTTCACTTAAACTTTGAAAACTCAAAACACCAAAGTTGTAGCCCTTGAAAAGTTCTACAAACTTGGTTTTGAACTTTTTCCTAAATTTTGTTTAGATTTTGAATTATTTCAAAAGGGGTAAAACAGGGTTTTGAAATTTAGGGTTTTTGGAGGGATTTCAAATTGGAATTTGTTTCTACTTTGATTTGTGATTACTTAGTGATCAAAACCTCACCCAAGGGCATCATTTGGACCAACATGACATAGTTGACCAAATGTCACTCTTGGTTGACCAATTCACTTTCGAAATTGTTTTACAGTTCTCCCCAGATTTGAATTCGAATTCGAATCGGAAAACTCGCGACAAGTTTTGGGACTCCAATTCAAACTCAAATTTGGAGCTTCATTTTAGATGTTGTACTTGAGCTCATACCCTACACTTGACACTAGTGTGCAACACAGTCGCGCACTTCAAATTACGCAGGGCATGGACTAAGTATTTGCGGTGGTATTCGAAATTAGGGTTTTCGATTTCGGAGCACACCACAGAGAAACACATTCAACCTAATGAAGTAAACTTGTTTTTGTTGATGCATAACAATGTTAACTTAATAAGGATGCTTTGCGATGCATTATGATGACATGGCAGATTAATTAGCACTATAACACCCGGGGTGTTACACTCTGGTCCGTCATATGATGGTTTCTTGACTAGCAGCCAGGTGCACTTGGCCTAGTTCCTGCTCTCCACGACATGCGCGGCGCCACCGTTAGCTAGCATGTTAGATCTTCGAGTCGACTCAATTCGTGGCGGCATACAACATCCTGCCTCCTTCGGCTAGCATGTCTGCATGTGTGTGCGTGCTGATGGGTCGAACCACACGATCGAATGGAGCTCCTAATCCAGTCAACTCCAGCAAAAGGATTGAACGGCGCCCCTTCCATCCCTGCATGGGTCGGTGGATAGTTCCACGTTCGCTCCATGGAGCAACCACCCCCATCTTTAATGGTATTCATCTCATCCATCGCTTCTCTGAGCCGACCACGATGGGCTTCTCTGAGAAGTGTTGATGGGAAATTATACGAATAAAAAACTACATTTCAAAAAGACCACCCTAAAACATTTAAAAGTTTGATCTAAAATTAATATTCTCATGTCCAGGACTTTATGTTCGGGTAATGAAGATAGTATTTGAAGATATGTAAAAAAACACTTGCATGCTATTATAAAAATGTGACGAGCAATAAAACATGGAGATGCTCTTTTTATTTGCATTACCTACGCAATACTGAATATTCCACAAATAATGAAACCAACAACACTATGTAAGTTCTAATTATAGGGCACACTAAACAACACAATAACATTCGAACTACATTAACTAAATAACGCAGAACATGCCCTATGTAGGTCCATAATTAAAGTGCATTACATGACAACACATTGCAAAGTCCAAGACTAGACAACATTGTTCACGAATAAACCATACAACTAGCAAGGCATGAAAACTACTGAGTGCAACGAGGCCACTTTCCCTTTCTCTGGGCATCGGGATTCTCCTCCATCGCTGCCTTCGCTCGGCGAATACGCTCAAGCTTCTTCTCCCTCTCCTCCCTGTACGTAGCAACACGCCTCCTTTCCTCCTCTTCCTTGTGCTCCTTTTGTAGACTCTCCTCTTTGCGTCGCTTCTCCAATATCTCCGCACGCTCCGCATCCCACTCCTTGAGACTTTGTAGAAGCCGCTTGTCCTCCTCCATGATCTCAGTGTCGATCCACTGCTCAAAATCACAGAGCGGTGGAGGGGTCTGCAAATTGTTATAAAATAAATAAATCATGCAAACGATGCATATGATATGAAAAAATTAGTGCACAATAAAACTTTTCTCACAATAAAATTACTGCGGCGCTGTTGCTCTGTAGGCTCCCATGCAAAATTAGGACACATCCAATACCTCTGTCGATAGGTTTTCTCATCTTCAGAAATGTCTACCTTGCAAAGATCACCACACAAGCACATGGGTCTTGGAACACCGCTAGGGAGAGGCTTAGGGTCGTAGGGACTTGAGGGCATCCGGCCATAGCTATAATTAAAAAAAATTTCATTCTAAAAGCCGGAAAGAAATAAAATTAAACCCTAAACCTAGGGTTGGAATGTTGCACTTTCATGAAAACATAATGTAACACGATGATAAGAAATTACCTTGGCTTACTAGCTTTACCACGCCTTGGCATCCTACCCTTACATAATACAAAAATTAATAATCACTTCGAACACTAAGAACTAAGTAATAACATATCTAGCGTTGCAAAATACCAGCAATATATACGAAATCAATGGGTACAAAATGAGGAGGGGAGAGAGATTACCTTGCTAACAAAGATGTATGGATCAAATTCAAGTTTTTAAGGACAAATTCCTCGATTCAAGAGATTGGGCGGGTGTGGGTGGGCAAGAACCCGAGAGTAAGAAGAAACAAATGAAAGGAACCTTGGGCACGAAAACTTGGCTGCTGCTTATGAGAGGAAGCTCGGCGCCAAGATCTGTGGCTCCGAGCTCGGAGCCAAGATCTGTGGCTCCGAGGTACCGGCCACGTCAGATCCACATCGGATGACATGTTGTGCACGAACAGGCACCTCGGAGCCAAGATCTGTGGCGCCGAGATGTGTTACCTCGGAGCCATGAGTTCTGGCGCCGACCCCCAGGGTCCAAAGATGAGTTTATGTCGTACAGCGGGCCAAATGTAAATTTTTTTCAAAAAAAAGGCTAAACAGTAAAAAATTCGGTGCTATTGCCTACTGCAGCAAAGGTATGCTGACGTGGTGAGCCCGTGACCACCATCATTAAGGGGTGTTTGGTTTGGGTGTTAAAGTTTAACAATCACTGTAGCACTTTTGTCTTATTTGACAAAAAGTTTTAAATTTTGGACTAATTAGGCTTAATAGATTTGTCTCATAAATTACTCCTAATCTGTGCCGACATACATACAATTAATCTACATTTAGTACTCCATACATTTTGAGAGAACATTGATGTGATAGGTGTTAAACTTTAACAAAACCAAACCAAACACGCCGGGCACAAAGGTAACTGGAGCGATGCATGTGTTCATTTACTGCTTGCTTTTACGGTTCACTGCACGCGACGACAAGTTTGGCACGGCCCTCTTTGGAGCTGAGTGACAAAAAAAATGAAGTGAACAAATATGTAATTTGGTAGGAACGAAGGTGCAGGCCTTCTTTAGTTTCACCCCTAAAATTTTATATCCTATCATATCGGATGTTTGATACATGTATAGAGTATTAAATATAGACTAAAAATAACTAATTACACAGATTATGTGTAATTTGCGAGACGAATCTTTTAAGCCTAATTAGTTCATGATTTGACAATAAAGCGCTACAGTAACACATGTGCTAATGATGGATTAATTAGGCTTAATAAATTCATCTCGTGGTTTACTGATGAATTCTGTAATTTGTTTTTTTATTAGTATCCGAATATCCCATATGACGTCCCCATATGACACTCGATGTGATACCAAAACTTTACATCATGGAACTAAACAAGCCATAAATTCCTCTATTATAGAAGAATTCAAAAGCCTTATACTATATATAACAAAGAAATATAATAAACACACACTAACTAAATAGTGAAAATGATAACAAAAAAGTTATCATCTCTGTATAGACAGAAGTTGCAGCCCTCGAGCGCAGCGAGGCCACCGTATCAAATACGCCCATAGGCTCTCGTTCCAGCCAAGCAAAATACTGGAGGAGCTTTGAAGTAGATTTCCACGTGAAAAAATAATAAAAATTCCTAGAGAGAGAAAGGGGCCAAAGGAATGGCATGTTTTGTACTCACTCAAATTATAGCTCATTTCATCTTGTTAACTTCCATCAAATTTATAGAAAAATACATAAATATCTACAACATCAAATTCGTTTCATCAAATGTTTATTGGACTATGTTTTTATAATGCATTTATTTGTTTATGTCTGCATTCGACGTGGCCACCAACCCACAGTTGTGTCTACGGTGTTCGTGAGGGTGGACGGCGCCCTGACGACGGACACGCCCAAGTTCAAGTGGAAGAAAATCCATGAGGCTGCAATTGCATTTATACACTATTTGGATGTAGATATTCAACCTTAAAATTTGGAATTGGTATTGGGTAGCTCCAAAGACAGCGGTTTGGATGGATAAAATTAGAAATTAAAATTGGACCACAATAACAAGCGCTATATTCACTATACTTGCAACACCTCATCTTCACACTACCCGCAGTGGGTACTCTAAAATGATACTCTTAAAGCTTTAGAGTATAAATATAGAGTAAAAACTGCTACACTGGGTACTCTAAAACGATACTCTATCCTTTCTCTCACTTTATATTTAGGCTATCCGCACTCATGGACCTCTATATTCATCCTCTATACGTCTTAGTCAGCAAGATTCTCTTCTCTATACTCAATTCTCCCGCACTCATCCATCCTCTATATCATCATCTATCCACTCTATCCATTATGAGACTCACTTATCACTTTATCTAAATATATCCATGTGTGATCTAGTTAAGGATTTATTGAGACGAATTTAATGATGCAATCGAATTTTAATTTGGATTTTTGGTTTGTGAGTTATAGTATTTTTTTCTTTTGTTTAGCTAGTGGGGCCCGCCACTGCCTACTATAGAGTAAGCACTATACCACTCTAAATATAGAGTGAGAGAAATGATAGAGTATCGTTTTAGAGTACCCAGTGCAGCAGTTTTTACTCTATATTCATATTCTAAAGCTTTAAAGTATCCTTTAGAGTACCCACTGCGGGTAGTCTTAGAGTGGTACAGTGCTTACTCTATACTCTATAGTGGCGGGCCCCACTAGCTAAACAAATGGAAAAAATGCTATAACTCACAAACCAAAAATCCAAATTAAATTTCGATTGCACCATTAAATTCGTCTCAATAAATCCTTCAAAACTAGATCACACATGGATATATTTAGATAAAGTAACAAGTGAGTCTCACAGTGGATAGAGTAGATAGAGGATGATATAGAGGATGGATGGGTGTGGAAGAATTAAGTATAGAGGAGAGAATCTTACTGACTAGTACATATAGAGGTGTATGAGTGCGGGTAGTCCAATACCGAGCCATTCCCTCTATATTGCTTGGCATTTAATAGCCTCCCGATACTCCTTCGCCCACGACGCGTCGCCCTGATGTGACTCCACCGCTGCCCCTCCTCCGCCGTTGACACGTCGCCCGATCGCTCCTCCGCCACCGATGCAACGCGCCTTCTTTCCCATAGCCACTGGCTGGTGATCCTCCCACGGCACAAGATCTCTCTCCTCCCCTTGCCTGGCGCCTCACGCGCTCTTCCCTTTGCTCGGCTCCCTTTTTTTTCCTGTGTTCGGCGCCATCGCCGTCCCTCACCATGGGTCGCGCCGTCACCGTCCAGGACACTGCCGGCCTACAGCGTTTCCACATCACCCACCTCCTGCACGTCTTCTGTCTGTGAAGAGCTTGAGCTCGGCAAGCTCCAGACACGGCTGCTGTCCCTAGTGCTTTTCCAATTTCTAATGCTCTAATTGCAGATCTTGCGTGTAAACTTCAATTTGTGCAAGAGCTAGCAAATTGTGTAAACTGTGATCGTATCCAAAGCATCAAAATCATGCAAATTGTATAGATTGCCATTGTGTTGTAAAGTGTCCTGAAATTGAATTAAAAGTAATGCTAATTGTTGCAAGTGCAGAGATGCACAAATTGTTCTGTTGTTCTCTGGCATCCAGTAGGCAGCTCAAACAAATTTGCAAAAAAAGACATCCAGATTGCACCAAATCCATACTACTAGAACTCAGCAAGAACATCATCTGTGATTGCCCCTGCAAAATCAAAGGGTCAGAAAAACAATGTAGTAAGCCAGTCACAATGCAGGTTTTACGAGGATTTGATGCCCATTAAATAGGTGTGCCACATCAGCAGAATTAGAGTTTTTGCATATATCGAGGAGAGAGAAGGGAAAGGTTTCGTGAGAATGAAACAAGTGAGCATCATTGCCCACAACTTGGAATACGCACAAAACTCCCATTGAGAGGCTTCCTCTCGTTTCATCCGATCCAATGAGGTGTGCGCTCCTTCCTGGCTCCCGCACGAGCGTGGAGGCGGATGGCGAGGAGGCAGGCACGGTCGGCGAGCGCGCAGCCAGACGGCAAAGAGGCGGACGAGCGCGGCGTGGCCGGCGAGCGCACTGCCGGATGGCGAGGAGGCGCGCGTAGCCAGCACGGAGGTGGACGGCGTGAGCGCAGCGCACTGCCTCCCTGTCCTCTCCAACCAGGCCAGGCCAGGTCACTCGCATCCATCGCATCGCTCGATCGCACGGCACGAGGTCCGTCGATGGAGAGAGAGAGCGGAGGTGGCCTCGGCCTGCCTCGCGGTGGCGCCGCCGCCCCCGAACACCATGGGGCTGTCGCGCGCAGGAGCTTTCGGCTGTCATGGAGGATGGGCGGTACCTCGTCGGCACATACAAGCGGTCCCGCGTCGCCTTCGAGTACGGGCGCGGGTGCAAGATCACGACTTCGACGGCCGCGA
The DNA here is from genome assembly GCA_022457205.1 of Saccharum spontaneum. Taxonomy (NCBI): domain Eukaryota; kingdom Viridiplantae; phylum Streptophyta; class Magnoliopsida; order Poales; family Poaceae; genus Saccharum; species Saccharum spontaneum. The sequence continues at coordinate 6,541 of JAKOGQ010000138.1, read as the reverse complement.
GTACCTCGACATGGCTGTCGGCATCGCCATCATGGCGCTCGGCCACACAGATCCCAACGTGTGCGCTCACCATGTGTTCAATGCATTGCTCCGTCCGGCCTGTTTTCCCCGCTTCACCAACTGAAGCGGCTCCTGTCGCAGGTGGAGCTCGCCATGTGGCTCGTGGAGGCGGCCATCAGATTCTCCCGCCCATGGTCCATGGAGTTCTTGGCGTTCAGCAGCAGCTTGCACGGCCGGATGGACGCTGAGTTCTACCTTAACTTTGCATCAGCGTATTATTTTGCCATCCAACATCATTGGTGGTTGCTGAATTGTGTATCTGCGTTTTTTAAGTGTGCAAACTGACGCTGCAAAAGGCTACATAATTTGCATATCACATTTGATCACAACACATTATACGAATTAAATGCTAAAGCTACTTTATAAAACTGTGAAATGAAACTGTGCATTGAGAGACGGTTTCATTGCAGTGTCGAAACTGGGCCCTCGTTTAGATTGAAAAAAAATTCAAACTGATGAATAGTATTACTTTCGTCTTATTTGATAAATATTGTCCAATCATGGACCAACTAGGCTCAAAAGATTCATCTCGTGATTTCCAACTAAACTGTGTAATTAGTTATTTTTTTACCTATATTTAATACTCTATGCAAGCAGCTAAAAATTGATGTGATGGAGAGAGAGTAAAAAAACTTAGAATTTGGATGACATCTAAACAAGGCCTGGGAGGTGAAAATTTTCATTGAGACTGGCCGTATGGTTCAGAGAAACAGTGTGCTACTTTAAAATATTACCGTAATAATTAAGAGAATGTATCGATGGCAATGGTTCAGACGCTCTGCTTCTATTTGTGTCTTCACGTCGCCTTCCACTCTCAAGTCTAGGCTACAAGTCACCTATGCATACAGCCAAACAAAGCTCTGTGCAGTGTGTGTCTCGACCCTTCCTCTGTTACTGTTTGAGAAAGGGCGAAAAGAAGGCAACTCGTTTCCGGCGCCGATCCCCTCCGTTCCCCCTCCCCTCCGGCGGCCGTCTTGGCGTCGGTGAGGATGGGGAACGGGGGTTGAGGTGGCCGATGTATATTTCTTTTGCTTGCCCACCGGTGGAGTTGTCGCCGGCGTGGAGCGTGGTGTTGCCTGGCTTCTTCGACTCGGAGGAGCTGAGGTATGTTTTTTCTTGCGGCTGCTGTTGGGAGGCGGCGGCGCCGTTTCTATGGAATAAGCTTTTCCGGCCTTGTCTCCTCTCTGCTGATGGCTGCTCTGGAGTCATCGGTGGCGGGCACGGGAAGAGGGAGTCCTCCAGATCTGGAGGTTCGAGTCTGTTTAGGTTTAGGGTGTGCTCGTTGGCAGTGGTCGCTGATGGAGCTAGGTTTAGCTGGGGGGTGTTCCTCTGCGGCTTGCTGTCCGGTGCGGCGTTGACGAGGCGATGGCGGCGGCGTCGCTTGACAATATTGCTCCAACTCTTCCTCGCCTCTCTGACATTCTGCTCCAATGTCAAAGGAGAGTTCGGGAGCTCCTGTCCAGGAGCGTCTCGTCATCTTGCTCAGGTGATGTCTCTGTTGGCCTTCTTCCTCAAGGGTGCGATGCAGTCTGCGGGTGATGTGGGTGCTGGCCGGCTGGATCTGGATCGATTTCCCCTCGGCGGCGGTGTTCGTCGACGGCGATTCCAAATCCAGGAGCTGGATGGGGTGGGGTGCGGCCCCGGTCGATGGGCTACCGGCGATGGCTTCAACCTGTCTTGCGAGATGGGCAACTACTTCGACTCCTCCAAAAGCCAGTGGGCGATGGGCTTCTTCCAGCTCGCGGTGATGCCCAAGGTCTTCTTCGACGGCGGCGGTCAGCGACGACGACTTTGGGCGACTTCGGATTCCAGAGTTCCTAGGGGCTTGGTTGCAATTTTTCTGATTTCCAGGGTCCTCTGTGATGTTTGGTTGGGACAGCTGTGTCTGTATCCTTTGCAATACGTCTCTGTATTTGTATGTGTCCTCCTTGACTTGAAATACAGAAACGTATTATAAAAAAAAAGGTCTAGGCTACAAGTCACAACCCAACCGGCCAACCCAACCCCACCCCACCCCACACCACCGAAAAGAAAAGGAGCACATTTGCTCCCCTACGCCATGTCTTCCCCGCAGCAGCAGCAGCAGAAGAGGGTCGCGCAGGACGGCGAGCACGCCAACGGCGCCAAGAGGTCCAGGGCGCTGGCCATACCCAACGGCGAGGTGAAGGAGGAGCAGCGCGGGCAGAGAGAAGAAGAGGGACGCCAAGGTGGGCAGGGAGAGGGAGCTCTGGTGGCGGTGGTGCAAACCATGGAGGAGCCGCAGATCAACATCCGGATGGCCGTGTCCCATCTCCACTGCCATGTCTGCGTCCAGCCCCTCAAACCCCCTACCTTCGAGGTCAGCTACTCCTACTGATTAACGGTATTTAGCGGGAGGAATTCTGGCTGGGTCTTTTTCAGATGGGAAGGGTTTTCTACTAGAAAGTATTGAAGAGCATGGAAAGAGGGAAGAGGGAAGATGGTTTTCTAGGAGGAAATCAAGAACTTTCCTTTGGCATTTAGGGAAAAAAAACTTTCTTTGGATCGGATTTTTTTGTGCTATGATATGATGAAATCTTGAATCTTTTTAGACCGAAAGAATTCTATGCAGAGAAATGTTGATACCATGCTGGATTGATTTGATTCTTGAAAATCTTGCCTTTGTTTTGGGTTGCAGTGCGCTGCCGGCCACGTCGTGTGCCGCGGCTGTCGAGGCAACCACGTCCAGGCCTGCGCCGGCGCCGGCACCTACGTCCCCTGCGCCAAGCTGGACGGGATCGTGCGCGACGCCAAGGTGCCGTGCGCCTACGAGGAGTACGGCTGCACGAGCTGGGTCGTCTACTACGAGGCGCCGGACCACCACCGCTCCTGCCGGTTCGCGCCCTGCTTCTGTCCGGCCCCTGGCTGCGGGCACTTCAACTCGCCGGCGAGGCTGGCCGAGCACTTCTTCAGCCACCACGCCTGGCCCGTCACCGAGGTCGACTACGCGAAGCCGTGCAAGCTCGCCGTCCCGGGCCCCGAGGACAAGCTGGTCCTGGTGGGCAAGGCAGACTGGTCCGTGTTCCTGGTGTCCCCGTGCGCCTTCGTCCCGGCCACGGCGGCCGTGTCGCTGGTGTGCGTGAGGGCGTGCGGCGACGCGGCCGCGGGGGCACCCCAGTACACCTGTAACCTCTGGACGGAGGTCGCGGGCAACGCCCTGCTGCTCACGTCCGTGGTGGCCAGCAGCGACCTGGCCGGCGGCTTCCCGGCGACCGACAAGGTTATGTTCCTGCCGCTGCCGCCGCTGTTGTACGGCGAGTCCGGCGAGCCGCCTGCTCTCATGGCTCGCATCGACAAAGTCGGCGCGTCCACTATCAGGTCGAGGTCCCCGTCCGCCACTCCGCCGTCGAGCCAGCCCAGGAGGATGCCAGTGATCAGTATAGCAAACTAGGCACTAATAAATTACCTTGGTTAGCAGTAATACGTACTCCTACTTCAATATTGGAGAGTGTTCGTAGTAGCTGGATGTAGTGGTTAGTGTTGAGGTTCATCAGAGTGTCAGCATCATGGAATTGGTTCGTGTGTTTAGTACTACTAGTTCTCAGCATTTTACTTAGCGTCTAATTCTAGTTTGGTACTTCAATGCAAGTACCTCTACTTATTTATGCAACCTATAATTCCTCCAAGATTTTTGCTCCTGTGAAATTGGTTCGTGCGTTCTGTTCTTGACGGGCCTTCAGAGTTTGTACATTGACATCAAGTGAGCAGATTGCGACATCAGACAAAGTTCAAAAGGGTCATGGCAGACAATTCATCTTGTAATCTTTGTGCAAATAGATTGGGATCATCTGTTCAAGGACACGGGCGCTGGAGACAGGTTGTAGATTGTGGTCTTGCTGTCTCGCTCGGATTCGTGTTTCCCTGGCCCTGCGTCACTGCGTCAGTGATGCTTTGCCTTTGAGATGTGTACTCCCAGTGATGCTTTGCCTTTGAGATGTGTATTCCCACTGTCCCTAAATACGGAGTCTACATCGTTTTTGCTAGGCTGAAAACGGTCGGAACAAATCATTTTTAGTTTCACATTATTTTTTCGAAAACGGAATCGATACGATATTGTCGGAAACGAGAACGGCAATGATATTCCGGTAAATTCGAAAACGAAACTATTCGATCAAAAGTACATCGATAACGATAAAAAATTACGAAGACGATATCTAAAATACAATAAATACACCAATATGCAGAGCATGATAATAGCTATATAGATTAACTCAGGTCACATGAAAATAATAGTGTATTCCTAATGATCCATAACAATAAAATAATACGACACAAAGGCTGTGCACTGTGCTAGAGTCCGGGGGGGGAGGCTGAGGATGATTAGCGGGCTTGACCAATGGGCATGGGTGCCTGGCCTGGGAGCTCAGCGGAGATGAGATCATGTGTCTCTACTTGAGTTCGGTAATTATCGACGGTAGATTATTGACTAAATATGGTATTTTTTGAAAATGATCGGAAGAGAGCTAAATCACTTTCATTTCATTTTCGGATGTTTTAGCGAGGAAAATTGGTAATTTCTCAAAAACGATTTCCGGTAATCGAGAATTATTGTTTTCGTTTTCAGCCCTAGTTTTCGCTTCCCTAGAAACAACTTTGACTAGATATATATTAAAAAATATTAATATTTATAATATATAATTACTATTATTGGAAAGATCTTTGAATCTAGTTTTTTAATAAATTTATTTGGAGATACAAATGTTGCACGTATTTTCTACAAATCGAGTTAAATTTGCAGCACACACCAACGACTACAATTATTTAGGGACAGAGAGAGTAGGCTGTTGTCTCGTACCGAGTTCAGAGTTCGGAGTTCAGGGTTCTTCTTCACCCATGCTCTTTGGTTTGAAATTTCTACCTCTCCACAAAATAATGCAATTGTGGGAACCCCGCCGGTGAAACTAGTTCATGTTTGACCAACTTTATAATAAATAGTATTAACACCTATATCTCTAAATAATTTTATTATGAAAATATATTCTATAACTAATCTAATAATACTTATTTTATAACACGAATATTAGTACTTTTTTAATATAAATTTAGTTAAATTTTAAAATGTTTGACTTCTCAAAAAAATGAGAATTACGGATGGAGCATCCTACAAAGTGATGCCTTAATCATGAGATGTATGGCTGGCCAGCGTCACTGCGTCAGTGATGCCTTGCCTTTGAGATGTACTGTAGACCATGACATGCTGTCTCTTTGATTTGAAATTACCATCCTAAAGCGAGAAGCCAACCAAAAATCAAAATATCACACATATCAACACAGTTCGATGATTCCAGGCTTCAGAGCTTTGCCCATGAATGGTAGCAGCCCAGCATAGCGCTGGCTATTGAAACAGACAAACAATAACACAGCAATACAGCATAGATAGGTCTACTAAGAAAAACAATATACATGGGGCAGCTGTTCAGTGGATTAAGCGTACACATTAGCTGAACGCTAAAAACAAAAGACAGCTGGACTACAGTAACGATCCATCCAGAAAAGGTATAAGGAGTTTAGTGTAGCAGTTGAACAGTTAAGAGAAACTATTCATGGCTATGATGGGTAAGGAACTTCTGCTACCACAGCCATAGTAGCTGCTCAGGATGCATCTTTAGGCCCTGTTCGGCTGATTGTTTTTGCGGCTGCTGCTGATGCTGATGCTAATTTGTTATGAGAGAAAAATATTGCTGAATGACTGGCTGATTATGCCTGATAAGATCAAGCGAACAGAGCTAGTCTTCTAAATTCTACCAACGGCACGCCTAGCATCTGGACGTCCGGACGGACAGTGCGCGTCCGGAAGCCTGTGTACACTACTGCTCTGCCCCTGCCCACGCGCCCGTCCGCATCCCCTCCATTCCCACACACATGCACGTGGGCCCAGCTTCCATCGGACGCCCCCACATGCCTGACACGACTGCACCCCGCCCCCTATCCCCATCCGCTCAGCTCGCCCCCGCAGGCGCACCTTTGCCCCGTCGTGCTCCCTGACGGGGCCACCAAAGCGCCACGCGCCACGTCCACCAGCTCGACGCACCCCATTCTCCCGCGCCCCCTGACTCTCCAAACAGCATGAAACACGTGCAACATAAAACACTTGAGTGCAACGTATGTCTCAAACATATGAAACATTTGAAACAAACAGGTGCAACATATGTGTGAAAAACATATGCAACATCCATATAGAACACTTGTAACTTGCAACATGAAAACACTTGCTGCAACAGAAGACTGAAACAGAGGAAACATACCGTTGCAACATATGTGTGGAACATATGCAACATCCAGATCAAATGCATGCAACAATACGTCTGGGAACAGCTGAAACATTTCGAACAAAATGCTTGCAACATGCCTCTAAAACACTTGCAACATATGCAAACATGTACAACATCCCCCCGATCTACTTTTGCAACATCGATATGATTCAACTGCAACATACCTTTGAAATGTCAAAAAACAATTGAAA
>JAKOGQ010000137.1:0-25000 GCA_022457205.1 Saccharum spontaneum | reverse complement strand
TGGACTAAGTATTGTCAGCTTGTACTCATTATTGGATCCCGGGTGGAAAATGTGGAGCGTTCGAGTTCTCCCGTCGGGTGGGCTCGACGGAATCATCTGGTGTAGCTCACTTTCAGGGCTCTTAGTGCCTAGTGGTTTGGCAAGTGCCTTGAAAGCGTGCTAAACTGGGCGATTCCGCCACAGGTGGTACCAGAGCCAATAATGAGCTTACAAGCTAAATCACCTATTTCAAAAGGCTTAAAAATTTGACCAACAAAAGGTTTATAAAAATTAGGATGCGGTAAAGTCGACGTAGTTAAGTATTAAGCCCTAGCAATATGGTTTACTAGGATAGTGGCACTGTTTTTCCTAACTATCTTCTGCAGGTACACTAACTTGCGTTGCGTAAGGAAACGCTAGTTTCGGAAGTGAGTGTACGATGTGCCAAAGTTTAGCGAAAGGCCGCTATATTTCCGGTTTGAGTGAGCGTGTAGGGCGATGCATGCATGCCTAAGTTAAAAACCTGGTTAATTTAAAAACCCCTTCACGATAATCACAGATAGTAACAGGGTAGAATAAGAATTAAAATGAATTGCTTTAATCCTTTTGAAGGCCGTATCATCGTCTCAGTCTCGTTCTCTAAATCGGGAGGAGTGCCCTAATGGTTGGTTCTTATCTGTTACAGATGAACCTGAGGTCCGGTCGTGGGGCAGCTGGGTCTGTTCACGGGAGTACCAGCGCTGGAGCGGGCCGTGACCCGGAGGGCCGCGACCCGGAGGATGGTCGCGAGAATGTCGGGGACAGTAACGACGCCCCACGCTTGGCTCCTCTTCCACCGCCACCGCCGCCTCTGATGACTCAAGCGGAGATGATGGCGGAGTTGTTAGCTTCTCGTCGTGAGGCGGCCCGTGCCCTGGAGCTGATGGCACAGGCTGTCGGTGGCCTCGCTCGTGGGGGTCCCGGTGGCAACGGTGGGGACGGGGGCGGTGCCCGTGGCCTTGAGAGGCCCTGTTCATATCAGGACTTCTTAAAGACTAACCCGCCCACGTTCGCACCGACCGCAGAGCCTCTGGACGCGGAGCATTGGCTTCGTGTGCTGGAGCAAAAGTTTCTGCTGCTCACGGTGACCGATGAGCAGAAGGTGCGTTTCGCCGCACAGCAGCTGCTGGGGTCTGCCAGTGCTTGGTGGGATACCTTTAACGCCATGCAGCAGGCGGACCACCGGATGACCTGGCAGGAGTTCACTGCCGCTTTCCGAGAGTACTTCATTCCGATGGGCGTTCTGAACAGGAAGCTCTCGGAGTTCTTGGACCTGAAGCAGGGAAGCCTGTCCGTGATGGATTATGTCAACAAGTTCAACCACTTGGCACAGTATGCTGGCACTCACGTTGACACAGATGAGAAGAAGAGGGACCGCTTCTACCGTGGCCTCTCTTGTGTTCTGCAGAAGAAGCTGTACACCGGGAACTACCAGACTTTTGGCACCCTGATGAATGCAGCCATTGCTATGGAGGGTCTGCAGCGTGACACTCAGGCAGAGTGGAAGCGCAAGCGGGGGATTTCTGGGTCTTCTGGTCACCAGCAGGCGCAGAAGCTGCAGGCTGTTAAGAGGATGTCCTACCATTCTCCTGGTGGACAGCCGTCGCGACAGCCTCAGCAGACTCGTCAGGCTCCGACGACTCAGTACCGTGCACCTTCCCAGCAGGTGCAACAGCCACAGGGACAGCAGTTTCCACCTCGTCAGGGACAGATGGTCAAGTCTACTGGCTGTTTCAAGTGTGGCAAGGAGGGCCACTTTGCTCGGGAGTGTCCCGAGAACCGGCCTATTCAGTCTGCCCAGCCGTCTGCCAACTCTCGCCTGATCAAGAGGACGATTATCAAGAAGAAAGCCCCAGTGAGCCGTTCGGGACAGTTGAATTATACGGAGGCTGAGGAAATATTGCAGGATCAACCTGTGATGGCTGGTATGTTCACCATCAACTCTCATCCAGCACTTGTGTTATTTGATTCTGGAGCATCGCATTCATTTATGAGCATGGGGTATGCGGAGAGGCATAATCTACCTATTATGGCCATCCCTAAGGCCTATAGAATCAGCACTCCGGGTGCGAACATGTTTATCAACACCCGGACGGATACTGTCAGTTTGGTGCTAGCCACCCACAGTTATCGCCTTCAGTTCATGTTGCTACCTGGGCATGGCATTAATGCGATACTGGGCATGAACTGGCTGAAGGTTTACGGGGTAGTGTTGGACCTTAAGCGAAGGGTTGTTGAGTTGCGACTTCCTGGGTCTGAGGATAGGATGTCTCTTCTCATTCCCTCGGAACTCACTTCTCCAGTTGCTGCAACTGTGGAAGCCTCTTCTGATCTCACCTCTATTCCAGTGGTCTGTGAGTTCCCAGATGTTTTTCCTGATGATTTGCCGGGGTTACCACCGGATAGAGATGTGGAGTTCACCATTGAGTTAGAGCCTGGCACTGCTCCTATTTCTCGACGTCCCTACCGTATGGCACCGAAGGAGTTAGCTGAAATGAAGAAGCAATTAGAAGAATTGCGGAATAAAGGGTTCATCCGTCCCAGTTCTTCACCTTGGGGTTGTCCGGCCATTTTTGTGAAGAAGGATGGCACTCTTCGCATGTGTGTGGATTACCGTCCCCTCAACGCGGTAACCATTAAGAACAAGTACCCTTTGCCTCGAATTGATGCTTTGTTTGATCAGTTGGCTGGGGCAAAGGTGTTCTCTAAAATAGATCTTCGGTCGGGATATCATCAGATAAAGATTCGGCCACAAGATATACCAAAGACAGCTTTTGCTACTAGGTATGGGTTGTATGAGTACCTAGTCATGTCTTTCGGTCTCACAAATGCTCCTGCATTTTTCATGTATCTCATGAATTCGGTCTTTATGCCGGAGTTGGATAAGTTTGTAGTAGTGTTCATCGACGACATCTTGATTTATTCCAAGAATGAAGAAGAGCATGCACGGCATCTCCGCACCGTCCTGACTCGGTTGCGAGAGCACAAGCTGTACGCTAAGTTCAGCAAGTGTGAGTTTTGGTTGGATCAAGTTCAATTCTTGGGACATGTTCTGACCCCTGAGGGTGTGTCTGTAGATCCTAGCAAGGTTCAGGATGTGTTGGATTGGAGGTCTCCTGCCTCCGTGCATCAGATCCGACAGTTTCTGGGTCTCGCCGGATACTATCGGCGTTTCATTCCAGATTTCTCTAAAATAGCCCAACCTATGACCAAGTTACTTCAGAAGGATGCCAAGTTTATATGGAGTTCAGCTTGTGAGGAAGCTTTTCAGGCCCTGAAGAAGTTCCTTACCTCAGCTCCTGTTCTGGCTCAACCGGATATTGAGAAGCCTTTTAATGTTTATTGTGATGCCTCTAGAACTGGGCTTGGGTGTGTGCTTATGCAAGAGGGGCGTGTGATAGCATATGCTTTGCGTCAACTGAAAAAGCACGAAGTGAATTACCCAACCCAAGATTTAGAGCTAGCTGCAGTGGTTCACGCTCTAAAAATTTGGCGACACTATTTGTTGGGGAATAAAGTGCATATTTTTACGGACCATAAGAGCTTTAGATATATTTTTACTCAACCTGAGTTGAATCTGAGGCAGAGGAGATGGCTTGAGTTAATTAAAGATTACAACTTGGAGGTCCATTATCATCCGGAAAAAGCTAATGTGGTGGCTGATGCTTTGAGCCGCAAGTCACACGTGCCTGAGGAAGAGTCCATGTCTCTCTCTCACTCTGCAGTGTTGGCACAGATTGCTTTGGTCTCTGAGTTACTTGAGCAAATCATCGCGGAACAAAGGTATGATGTCTTGGAGATTCCTCACATCAAGAAGTTGATGGCTGAAGGACGTGGTCCGCACTTTAGCATTGACGGGCAAGGTGTGGTGAAGTACAAGAACCGGTTAGTGGTTCCCGGTAATGAGGAGCTAAGAAGAAAGATTCTAGAGGAAGCCCACCAATCCAAGCTATCTATTCACCCGGGGAGTAACAAGATGTACCATGATCTGCGTCAGCTGTATTGGTGGTCATACATGAAGCAGGATATCACCAAGTATATTGCTGAGTGTGATATTTGTGGAAGAGTTAAGGCAGACCATCTGCGGAGGCCAGGTTTCCTACAGCCTTTGCCCATTCCGGTCTGGAAGTGGGAAGATATTTCCATGGATTTTATTACAGGATTACCTCGCACCGCCAAGGGCCATGATTCTATTTGGGTCATTGTGGATCGCCTCACTAAGACTGCTCATTTTCTTCCAGTGAGTACGAGGTATACAGCCTCACAGTATGCCAAGCTGTATTTTGATCGCATTGTGACCCTTCATGGAGTTCCGCTTACCATTATTTCTGACCGTGGAGCAGTTTTCATGTCACGGTTTTGGACGCGACTCCAAGAATGTCTGGGTACTCGCCTTCTCAGAAGTTCAGCCTATCATCCTCAGACCGACGGTCAGACAGAGAGGGTGAATCAAGTGCTTGAAGATATGTTGAGAGCTTGTGTCATCTCTTTTCCTGAAAAGTGGGATGAGTGTTTGAAGTTGGCCGAGTTTTCTTATAATAACAGCTATCAAGAGAGCATCCAGATGGCACCTTTTGAGGCTCTATATGGCAAGAAATGCAGAACCCCACTCTACTGGGTTGAGGTGGGAGACCGTGGTTATTTCGGGCCTGACTTTGTGCTTGAAGCAAAAGAGAAGGTTGGGATTATCCGGAGTCATTTAAAGGCAGCACAGAATCGACAGAAAACCTATGCAGACAAAAGAAGGAGGCCCTTGGAATTTGAAGTTGGGGATTATGTGTATCTCAAGGTGTCTCCCATGAAAGGTGTGCATCGTTTTGGTGTCCGTGGGAAGCTAGCCCCACGCTATGTTGGGCCCTACAAGGTTTTGGCCCGGCGTGGTTCCGTGGCCTACCGCATTCAGCTCCCGGATATTTTGTCAGCTGTCCACGATGTTTTTCATGTGTCCCAGTTGAAAAAGTGTTTGCGGGTTCCCACTGAGGCAGTAGAAATTGAAGGACTTTCCCTTCAACCGGACCTTTCTTATGAAGAGCATCCGGTAAAAATCTTGGACGAAAAAGAGAGAGTGACCAGGAATAATGTGGTGAAATTTTACAAGGTCCAGTGGCAACATCATTCGGAAGATGAAGCAACATGGGAACTAGAGAGTTATATCTTGAAGCATTATCCCCATCTCTTATCTAGCCCCTGAAGGTAAACCGTTCAGTGAAAGTTGCCCTACCCTCTTTTCTCCACACTAGGCACGGGAAATCTCGGGTCGAGATTTTCTTTTAGGGGGGTAGAGCTGTAACACCCCCGGTGTTACTGCGTGTCAATGCATCTAAGCTGAGCATGCGCATCTTTTTCTGGTGTTTCGTTTAATGCTGAAGTACGTAGGACCCTTCGGTAAATTAAAAATAGTAAATAAAACGGTTATTCGAATTTTGACGTTTCAACCGGAAGTTGGCGACTTAGGTTGGAAACTAAATTATTATTAACGAAACTGCTTCAGAACATATATGTGAACCCTAAACGTAATATGCAGAGCTAAGGGCGTAGTTGTTAGCGCAACTTGTGTTGTCAAGTAATTACATTCCTAGCTAGTTTTACCGGTGACCCGAAAAGTGAACTCGCAACGTAATTTTGGACTTAGGTTTCCACGTCGTTTTAACAGCCTGACTTTGTCGTGTTGAGCTCGGTTGTTTGCGTTATCGGCTAGGTGTTGCTGCGGTGGGTTGGCTCGGGTGGGTAGCCTGCTAAGCCGTCTTGAGTGGAGTGAGGTTGGTTCAGGGTAGGTTGTCACCGAGTTGGAGTTTTTCAGAGCTTTAAAAACCGTGCTTGCGTGTGGCGTCGGGTTTGCTGGTCCCGGAGCGCGGTCACCGCTCGGAGTCGTTGCTCTACGCGGTTGGCCGGCTCTGCCCTTGGCGTCGCGGTGAAGGCCTTTCCCCTCGGCGTCGCACTGTTTCGGTTGACCTCCCGGCCGATCACGCGGGCTGGTTGGCTGCCGTTGTTCTCTTTCCCCTGCCACTCGACCCCATTCCTTGCCGGCCCCGCTCGGTGCCGCGGTGTCCCGCCGTGCCGGTCGGCCACCGGCCACTGCGGCGCCGTCTTCTCGCGTCACATCGGTACCTTGGCAGCACGCCGCTGCCGCTGCCGCGCACGCCACGCTACCGCACAGCTCGCGCGCGTACGCGTCCCGGTCGGGCGGTGATCGCGTGGGAGCCAGCTGCCAGCCGGACATCTCCCGTTTCCTTTCCCCTTCTTAACCTCTAGCTCAGGTGTCTCAGCCCACTTCTTTCTTCGTGCCTGAGTGGAGCTTAGGAAGCTAGTGTACCTGTCGATCCGCATCGAGCCTCAATTGTCCGTTGTCGCTGGCCAATTTCGATTTCCGCGGCCGCCGGTCACCTCACCGCCACAGCAGAGCATGCGTCGAAGGGGGTAAGGTCTTAACCGTCGATGGCAGTCCAATTCCTGGTACCCCTGGGCTCGCCTAGGCCTCCTCTGTCCGGTGCTCACCCCGTTTTGGTCAGGGCGCTCGCCAGTGGTGGGCTGACGTGACCGTGCCGCGCTCGGTGTGCCGCCGCCCCTTCACCGCGCACGTGGCCGGGACTCCCTGGGTTCTTCCCTCACCAACCGGCCGCGCAGCTAGAGTCGTGGTAAGGCCCTCCTGCTTCTCCGCGATCCCTAATGCCTCGCTAGTCCGTAGGGTCGTCAGAGCGGGCGCGTCGCCGCCGTGGATCTCCGCTCGTCGCTGTAGGCCGTGGCCGTGCGGCTCCGTGCTCCAATCGCTGCCCAACGTCGACGCTTTAGCTGTAGATGGAGGTCGGCCCCGCTGTGGGGCCAGCGCGAGCCCTAGGCGCTCGGCGTAGCGGCCGAGTGCCGGCCGGAGCCGCGCCGGCGTGCGCAGGACCGGCGTGGACCGCCCGGTTGTGAAGATAGAACTTCACAGGGTGTTTGGTGCAAAGCACCAGTCTTTGGGAACAGTATTTCGCTGTACCGTTTGATTCACGAAATCGTAGGGGTTCTTTTGCAATTGTGCGTGCGCGCGTACGGGGCGGGTCAGTTGGGCCGCGCGGCTGGGCCGTTGTTCGCTGGGTTGCGGGCCGCGCGGTTGGGCCGCCGGGAGATCGGTTTCTGGATTTAGCGATTTTAGGAATACCTTTGTAAATTAATTTTTGAAGCAAACTTTGAGGAATTTTAGTGACTTGTATAGATGTCCAAAAATCGTGAAACCACTTTTGTTGAGTTCCTAAATTCATGCCCTAGCAGTTAGTAAACTCCTTTTGTGCACTACTATAGTGTTGCTCGGTCGATTAAATCTCTGCTTAAAATGACGTTTATTGATGCAACCAATTTTTGTAGAATTTTTACGGGGTAAATAGAGGATAGCCCTAGCTCTAAAAATTTTTACAGTAGATGCTTAATATTGTTAGATGCTTGCTGTAAATTTTATGGCCATCAAATAGCTTGTTTGTTAGGGTAGCTAATTTTCCCTAGTAATGCCTGTGGTAAATCGGTAATCGGAAAGTGGTGTGCCTGTTAGTTGCGGGAGTCGTTTTGCGTCAAGTCAACCTTGTTAGTTGAAAGAGTGATAGCTTACCATTTCAGCTATTAGAGTTACCGTTGTCACCTTTTTAAATGTGGTCCTATCATTGCATGCATGTAGATCACGAGGGAGTCGAGTACGTGGCAGTGGAGGAGCCGGACTACGAGAGGTCATCGAGGAGTACGAGGAGGAGATCTTCGTGCCTGAGGAGTTCCAGGAGCCGCCCGCTACTGACACCTCTGACTGTGCACCTGCCCCAGGCAAGCCCCGGTGCATAACCCTTATTTTTGCAAATATGATATATATTTAAATGTTGTGCATTTAAGTTACAGGAATTTCTATGATACCCACATGCATATATATTTATACCCAATGAGTCTTACTAGTACAGGATCGTATAGTTGCTTCGCTGAGGATCATCGGTAGGGTGAGTAACCTGTCGTTGCTCACAATAGGGAGTTACTCTAATGATTGTTATATTGGGAAAAATGGTGGAAAGGAAATGGCGACCGGGCAGGGATGTGGTATGGTTATTGGTGGGTGTAAACGATTGTGTCCCGCGGCCACGGGGTGCAATAGGGTTACACTGTTTCCCTGTCCGTGTCAATTAAGGACCGTTCGTTGCATGGACCCTGGTCAAGTCACAGATCTCCTTATCCCGAGCACATACTAGCGGATGGGGGCTAGGAAGACTTGTTACTCTCTTGTCATGGGCTCCGGCTCTTTCCGGACCGACTGATTGGAGGCGGGGATAGGTGGAGGTCTTAGCACCGTATTGAGGCCGGGCCTCGGATGCGGGAGCTAGGAGTCCAAGTTTGGACGGGGACCTGGAAACCTGTGACAGGAGTGGAACGGGTTAGTCTTGCTTGTGCCCGGGGTACAAGCGAGGCGTGTGTTTTCGGGGTACCCAGCTGGGCACATTGATTCGCGAATCGCCGTTTCTGCGTGACGGTACGGCTTGACTGCGCTCTGGCATCGTAGTAAGAACTGGAAAGGAAAAAGGGGAGAATTGATTCTGTTTTGCTCAACTCTTGCTTGATTTTAGCATAGGTGCTTACATAGAATATTGGTAAAGAAATAAAATACGGCTTCTAAAAGTTAAGAAATTAAGGACAAACTCTTAGTGCTGCTTTCCGCATACAAGAAACCCACAAGCCATAAAGCCTATCATGATCCTTGAGAGTCGGGAAATAAAATTCCCAGTCGGGTAAGTCTTGCGAGTACATTGTGTACTCAGGGTTTATTTTTACCCCTGTTGCAGGTGCTTTTTGAGCAGGTTTGTCGTGTGTGGAGGATTCTTCTGGTGGGCACAGACGGATTCTCATCGCTTCCGCTAGATGTTATTTTATTTCCGCTGTTAATTATTGCACTCTGAACCTCTGGTATTGTAATAACTATTTCTGAGACTCTGTATTGTATGAACTGGACTAAGTATTGTAAGCTTGTACTCATTATTGGATCCCGGGTGGAAAATGTGGAGCGTTCGAGTTCTCCCGTCGGGTGGGCTCGACGGAATCATCTGGTGTAGCTCACTTTCAGGGCTCTTAGTGCCTAGTGGTTTGGCAAGTGCCTTGAAAGCGTGCTAAACTGGGCGATTCCGCCACAGGCTTCTCCGGTACCTCCGTGGCACCCTTGGCTATGGGCTGCTCCTCGGCCGGTCTTCCACTGCCGAGCTGGTTGTCTACACCGACGCTGACTGGGCGGGATGCCCGGACACCCGCAGGTCCACCTCCGGCTACGCGGTCTTCCTCGGCGGCAACCTGGTCTCTTGGTCGTCCAAGCGCCAGCCCGTGGTTTCCCGCTCCAGTGCCGAGGCGGAGTACCGTGCCGTGGCCAACGGCGTGGCCGAGGCCGCCTGGCTCCGCCAGCTCCTGGCTGAGCTTCACCGCCCACTCGCCAGGAGCACGCTCGTCTACTGCGACAACGTCAGTGCGGTCTACCTCTCCACCAACCTCGTGCAACACCAGAGGACCAAGCATATGGAGATCGATCTACACTTCGTCCGCGACCGGGTGGCCATCGGCGACGTCCGGGTTCTTCACGTCCCGACCACCTCCCAGTTTGCGGATATCTTCACCAAAGGCCTCCCTTCCTCGACCTTCTCCGAGTTTTGCTCCAGCCTCAACGTCTCCAGTGGCTAGTTGTGGCTGCGGGGGGGGTCCTGTGTGTTGTGCTCTTACTTGTTTTCTTTCTTGTTCAGCCTTGAACTCCGCTGCGCCGGTAGTTCAGACTGCGGGGGGTGTTGGAGTGTGTTTGTATTAGGCCCATGAGGCTAGGCCCATGTGGCCCATGTATGGTACCTATATAGCTACCCTCCTAGGGTTAGCCCAATCAATGAATCAGACATTCTAGCACAAAGAGCTCCCGCTCTGTGCGGGGTCTGGGGAAGGGTGTCAGTGGCAAGCCTTACCCTCACATGTGCAATGCAAGGAGATCGCGACTCAAACCCGGGACCTTCCGGTCACAGGCGGTAAGACTCTACCGCTTGCACCAGGCCCGCCCTTCATAGACTCAACAGAGGCTTGACATATGAAATCAATTAGGACTTCAATAAAGAAGGCTTATACCCACTGGCAGTCCTAGCCTTCTAGGTTATTCCAGCTGGCAGCTAGTAGGGGGAAATCTGATTTTCTGATACAACAACCTAGAAACAATTTCGCACAACTAATTACTACTAACAACCAAGGATCCAGAATAATATAAGTTTCTATTTGTGAAATCACAGAAGGGAAATCCCATATTACTTATGGTTGGGAAAAAATGAGGGTTAATTTATGGAAAACATATATTATGGGAAAGCCTGGAAATAGAATGTTTGTTACCTGGAAAATTGTGAATCCTTTTCAAACTCAAAGTCGTAACTGTATGTAGCAAAAGAGTCACAACAATTTATGTGCTGAACATGCATGTACTGAGGATCTGGGAAGAAATGGCCATACTGTTGAACATAAAAGAAAATAAACATGTCAGACACAACTACATATGAAGAAGCTGATGTAACTAATGCACATATCCCTCGGAGTATTTACAGAATCAGCAATCTTGAACTGTGATGATGTTCTCAATCGCATTACGCATCCAAAAGCATAGGGACGACTCAACATCTTGTATCTGAACAAAAGGCAGATAAAAAAATCAGAGTACTGCACTACTGCTTTGTAGCTACTTACTCCTAATGATATGGCAGATCATTTGTTCTTTATCTTGTTTCAAAATCCAAGAACCTAGAAGAATCAAGAATTCCCTATCCATGGTAGCATCAAGTTATTAATGCCATCTTGTTTATGAGTGTGCATTTGTCAGCCTTTACTTTGTATCACCTTGGTTTCGCCATTCCATAATCAAAATTGTTATGAGACCTTATATGCTACTACAAGTATATAAAACCAGTGCGCATAAAGAATAATATGCAGAACGCATTCGTGTTTTATACATTTGGGTATCTATCTTATAGCATGGACATCTAGGCAGCACACAACCAACTAACATTATTTTCATCATGCCATTTGGGTTTAAGCAAATTCAACATAATCCAGTACTAAAACATTGACCGCATAATAAAAATTTTGATAATCTATCATTAGGGATGGCTCTCCACTATTGGTATAAAGAAGAATAGCCTAAGCATTTACCCAATAAATCTGGTAGAGGAAACAATATATCATCTAAATATAATTTAATTTTAAGTCATGATCTAACTGCTGAATACATGAGAAACATAAAGATGGTGAATGAACTTACATATCTTGCGGAAGTGTTGATTCATCTGTACTTGAATACAGAAACAGTGATCCACCACTCTCAACACTCAAAACTTTCAGGGAAGTAAGGTCAGTGTATTCATTTGTAATGGCAAAAAGGTCCACGCACACACCTGCTTGAACAGCACTAGTAGCCTGTGATATGCCAATCAGATATATTCTAAAATATTCTCATAGTGTATTGACTATTCTTTGTGCAAAATTACCAGATTTTTGTAGAAACTTGTCTGCTCCTGCAGCAATACATGATCAGCACCCCTTGGTTTACCAGCATTTTGGTCCCCACTTATATCCAGCTGCCCAGCCCCATAATTGGGTGGACCAGATAAAAATGCAAAAATCCTAGCTGTTTTTTAAAAAAAAAATCAGAACAAGTTATAGTGGTAGACAAAATCAAGTACCACAAAAGTCTTGAAACAAAGTAACAAACATTACTGTGGTAAAAGGCTCAAGGAATTAACATACCGAGCTCGAACGCATTTCCATATTCTGAACTTAGGTAGTTGATAAGAACATCCAACGCTACACCAAAACCACGTACATGATGCAATACATGATCCTGACCTTCATGCGCATTTGCTGCTACTTCCCAGGAAGACATTGGTTTAATTGTTTCAAGTGCTTCAGTTATGCTATCTTTGCAACTATCAATCTGTTAAGATGTAACTTGACATTAGCACATACAGTACAAGTGAGATGAATATTCCGGGAGCACAAGCCAGAGAAAAATACAAATAAGGAGAAAACTGTAACTGACAGCACAATTTACATACAGGAGCCAAAAATGAGCAAAGGGGCATGATATCTTCAAGGTCGACTTGTAAGGCACCATCAGAATCAGGAGGGATAAACACATTCTTCACAATAGGTATTGGACCTTGGACATCATATAATCCTATTTTGCTGCTAAATGTCAAAAGTCCAAATAGTGATCCTGGCGAAAGAGCTGCATGGAATCAAAAGATTAGTTTATATGTAGCTTTATGAAAACTCCATGCATTATGCTTCAACAAAAGATTAGCTCCAAGGACTTAAGCTCACCTTCAAGAGCTGCTTGAAGAGCACTTTTGACTAGCTCCAAGAACTCCTCTGAAGCTAAAATGCAATATGAAGAAACAATCATCAGAAACAGGTGAATTTCACCAAAAAGAGAGAGGAGAGAGAAAGTACGAAAAGTATAGATAAAAACTCACAGAATGTACTATTGAATTTAAGTTTGTGGAAAGCTTAATGATTCATTTATCAGACAAGACAGTATAGCTTAAGCTGTAAGCCTAACAATTTATGGCTAAAGATTTGACTGGCTAGGAACACCAAAAGTCAAGCACCATGTTGATGGAAATGGATTTCATCATTCAAAGGGAATTTTGAAACTGCGTTCATCAATCATCATAATGCTGCAACGTTGTTTCCCTTTTACAACTATGGGTGTGTTTAGTTCCCCATTTCACCCAAAAAACAACCAATATAAAAACAACCAATTACACACCTGCATGACAATATCAATCACTTTATCACTCTTTCACTGAGTTTTAGCCTTTTAGGGCATGAGCGCAGTAGGCACCAACAGGTGTCAATCTATGACGACCCTCTGCAGGCACTCAATATATGCATATTGGACCATGATGTACTAAATTCAAGGCATGATTACCAGTTCGCTGCCATATTTTTTATAGGAACAAAATCACGTGTACCAATCACTAAGGGTGTGTTTAGTTCCCCATTTTATCCAAAAAAAAATTTGGGTTTTGGTCCATCATTTTGTAGAATGGAACTAAACACCATGCAAAATTTTTGGCAAAAAGGTATCCATTCTCCATTTTGGATTTTGGCCTCAAGAGGACCAAAAAAAAACCAAAAAGCCAAAAAGCCTTCACCCACCCCATGAAAAATTTGGCATTTTGGATGGAACTAAGCACACTCATGAAAATTTTGGCATTTTGCATTTCATCATTCCAAAGTAGTTAGCATTTTGCATTTTGCATTCCATGGGGAACTAAACACAGCCTAAAATGCTATGCTAGCGTCAAATGTGTACAGCTTGTGAATGAATTGTAAGATCTTACAGGACAAGTCGATCGCCGCCACGTACACGGGCGTCGAAGCCGCCGCCGCTGCCGCCTCGCCCTCCTCCCCTGCAAAATTCCACCACCAGGTTACAGCAATACCGCACCGTGCCACAGCGCGCTGCATCCAATCAGAACGGCGAGAGAGAGGCGTGTACCCGGGAGGAGGAGGTCGACGAACGCGGAGCGCATCTCGGGCGGGTCGTGGCCACCGTCGCGGGCGTAGCGCGCGGCGGCGTCGGCGGGGAGGTCATTCTCCGTGCCGCAGACGGCGCAGTTCCAGGACCAGCGGTCGAGCGGGCAGAGCAAGCTGAAGTAGGCGAAGCAGGACTGGCAGCGGGGGAGGAGGTGGCCCTCGGCGCCGACGGCCGGCTTGGAGCCGCGCTCATCTGTGGCAGAGAACGGAGTGACGGCGACGCCCCACGGGATGCCGCAGGCCTCGTGGAGCGCAGGGTCGGAGGGGAAGCAGGCGAGGCTCGGGCGCACCGCCATTGCCGCCGCGCGGATTTGGTTGGGGCTTGGATCTGGCGACGTGACGAGAGATCTCAGGGAAGCTGTGCGGCTGTGTCTCTCGAGTGTTTTGGTGCGGTTTAACCAGTGGGCAGTGGGCAGCGGGCAGGGGACCTTGTGTGCTAGACTGGAAACGAAGCACACCCCGGAAGCAGATCAGGAGCGTCTATTTTGATTTGTGATCTTGATGGCTGGAATGAACTCGATGTGATACTTTTCATGATGAAGGTGTGGGGATTGAGGCCTTGTTTAGATCCCAAATTTGGGATCCAAACTTTGCATAGTAAATGTCACGTCACACTGTAGCAATTTTGTTTTTATTTGGTAATAATTGTCCAAATATTGATTAATTAGACTTAAAATGTTCGTCTCGTAAAGTACAACAAAACTGTGTAATTAGTTTTTGATTTCATCTATATTTAGTACTCCATATATGTGTCGGCATTTTGATGTGACGGGGAATAGGAATTTTGCATAGTGAATTTGGGAGGCAAACTTTGGAATCTAAACAAGGCCTGAGGAATCTCTAATCACATGGGCGCTGTGCCAACTATGAAATTTTGACTTGGAGCACACCGATTTGCATCACCGTATGTATGGCAAAAGAAATGATACTTTGAACGTGTTTGCAAATTTTGCGCTCTTTTATTTATAACTCTAACTTAGTAAGGATTTAGAGGTGTGATTATCGTTTTTGATATGACGAAACAAGTTGGTAATTGGAGAGGTAATAATTTCTTCAAGGAAAAGTTATGGCTTTGCACATTTTTTTAAGTAAGTGTATAAAGATAGTGGCAAAGAGGATATGTGAAAGAAGGGGGAAAGATGGGTATCTTATGCGTTTCAACTTTTTTTAATGAAAACTAGAGTTTCTCCTCTCTCACGACCATACCTCTTCTTTGTTAGAGTTGGGGTTACGGGTTGAATTGGGTTTGGGGGGTCATCTCTTCAGATGACTGTGGATATAGGCTAGCTTGCGGTGATTGCGAATGCAAATGACGGCAAGCAAGGCAAAGCGGTGATGACATCGTTGGTTGGTAGGGTAGATGACCAAAGAGGTAGGGTGATATGATAATAGACACGAGAAAAAGGTTGTGGTGCATAGTAGTATAGCACGTGTGATAGCGATAATGGCAAAAGAAGCTCAAGCATGGGGGAGGAAGAATGCGTCAATTATTACTAATGTTGTCCAACAACTAAAAAATCTAAGTGTTAGGGGTTAACGCGTCATCAGCTGTACGAGTGATAAGTTGTCCATGTCTAGCCAAGGCGATGAACGTATGGTAAACTTATCTCTAGTTACATGTGCTAACACCTTATGCGCATGTATGTAGCTACTTGAAAGCTCTATGTTTGGTGTTGGTAATTAGTGACAATACCTAAGTACTAATCCTAGGCCTAAGTTGTATGTAGCATATGAGGATTAGTACATTCCAAGGTTGGTGGTAAGATGGACATGGTGATCATGATGGCCACACTTGGATTTGGACGCAACTCTACGTGATCAAGGCAAAGGTATATGCTTAAGGGTTGTGTTTTAGTAACCAAGACACCTAGTGGGTGTGGTTACATTATAGGATAGATAGCCGTACTATAAAGAGGGGAGTGACGCGGCTATTGAACTCCTAAGTGCCTCTAGGTGTGCATTTCATGTCATATGCATTTGGATAGAACTAATAACGCCTCGAAAAATGATTGTGAAAATGCTAACACACATGCACATGGTGATGATCACTTGGTGGTGTTAGCACGTTTGCGACGGCGTTGGAGTTTGAGCGGTAGAGAGGGTTTGGGTTCCTCTCTCCCTCCCGCCGAGCGTGCGAGCGCGGGATTCAGACGATTTCGGGAAAATGAAATGCCTATTTTCCACTACGCCGGAAGTCGGAAATCAAACGAAAATCAAACGGAGGCGAACGGAGGTCACAGTGGTGACCGGACGCTGCACCGGACGCTGCACCGGACGCGGTCACTGTTTGACCGGACGCGTCCGGTCAGCGTTCAGCGTCTGCGCGTTTTTCAGTTGGTTGATCGGACGCGCAGCGCGTCCGGTCACAGGCGACCGGACGCGTCCGGTCGTCCAGGGAGCTTACTGGACTCCGACCGGACGCGGGCACTGTGGCGTCCGGTCAGTTCTTCAGCGCGTCCGGTCGATGGTTCGTTTTGCGCGACTCAGTGTTGACCGACGCGTCCGGTCAGTCACGGGACCGGCGCGTCCGGTCGTGACCAGCGCGTCCGGTCGTTGCGACCGGTGCGTCCGGTCGGCGTTTCGAAAAATAGCCGTTGCGTGACCGGCGCGTCCGGTCAGTTGGACCAGCGCGTCCGGTCAGCGCGACTGCTGCTGATTTCAGTTTCTAACGGCTATATTCGAAGGGGTACGTCTATAAATACTCGTTGGCCGGCTCAAGGCTAACTCTCTTGGACATTTGACATACTTGTGAGCACTTTGAGCTAAGCAACTCCCCTCCCACTCATCTCTCTTGCTTCTTTGCATATTCGAAGTGAGATTGAGTGATCCAAGTGCTTTTGCATTGTGAGATAGCATCTAGTTGGCACTTGGTGGTTGATTTGCTGCGGGATTCTTGTTTCTCTTGGTGGTTGCCGCCACCTAGACGGCTTGGAGCAGCTTGGAGACGTTGGCAAGAGTTGGTGATTGTTCTTGGCCACCTCCGGTGATTGTGAGGGGTTTGTGCCTACCTCGGCGAAGCGCCAAAGGCAACATTAGTAAATTGCTCGTGTCATTGCAACCTTTTGCCATTTGGTAGGTTCTTGTGGCGCCTTTTGAGAGGCTCGGTGTGAGACCGATTAGCCACCGAACCACGTGGTAAAGAGGGACACAACGGGGACTAGCGTGCCGGCAAGCACGTGAACCTCGGGATAAATCTTCGTGTCATCACTTTCATATTATGATTGATTGATCCCGGTGTTCGGTTATCTTGGTATTCATTGTTGATCATATTGGTTGGCTCAATACTTCGCCCCTCGGTGATACCCTCCTAACCCTCTCTTGTATTTCTTTCTTAGTTTTCTTTGCTAGCTAGTTAGTGTTACTAGAGTAGCTCTTTTGTGTAGCTTGCTAGTTGTAGTTGTAGTTACCTTCTCGGTTTGACTTGTGCGGTTGAGTGCCAATTTACTAGAATTGTGAATTGGATAGGTGGCTTGCAAACACCCCGTAGGCTAAGCAAAACTCGCATCTCGCTATTTGTTGTATTGATAAACTTGTTTAGCTTGTCTTTGTAGAAAATTTTAAAGGCTATTCACCCCCCTCTAGCCATCAAGACCTTTCACTACTAAGGGTCAAACCTAAAACATTTTTTGCATGTCTAAGGTGAATGTGTTATTGGTTGCATAGGCAAACCTTTTTGTGCATGCATATGCCTATGATGGCAAACACATTGTTCGCCTAATACACACTGTTTAAACGGTACATTACTTCTATTTGATTGGCTATTTATCCTATTTCAACATCCATTTTGCCTGTTAAGTGACCATTTTGCTCGAATAATGACTAAATGACAAGTGACTAGCTATTTACCGTTTAGGAACGGTCAAAAGAAATGATACTTTGAACGCCTTTGCAAATTTTGAGCTCTTTTATTTATAACTCTAACTTAGTAAGGATTTAAACGTGTGATTATCGGTTTTGATATGATGAAACAAGTTGATAATCAGAGAGGTAATAATTTCTTCTAAGGCAAAGTTATGGCTTTGCACATCTTTTTAGCTAGTGTAAAAAGGATACGTGAAAGAAGGGAAAAAATGGATAGTGAATGCATTTCAAGTTCTTTTCATGAAAGCCTTAGTTTCTCCACTCACACACCCATGCCCTTACATCATAGCGTTAAATCTTCTTTGTTAGAGTTAGGGTTGTAGTTTGAATTGGGTTTGGAGGGTCATTTGATATCGGGGGCTTCAAGGGATGATGACTACGGCCATAGGTTGGCTTTCGGCAATGGCGAATGCAAGGACGACAAAGCAGGGATAACATCATCGGCTGGTAGGGTAGAGGATCGTCAAAGAGGTAGAGTAATGCACGAGAAAGATGTGGGTGTATAGTAGTATGGCACATGTGGCAACAATAATCAGAGCAAATTAGAAGGTGTTGCAATTGTCTTATAAGTGTATAAATATGTCTTGTAGGGGGGTGCACATATGTGGTGAAAATTTAATCAAATCCATTGTATTTGCATTCGGGGGGGGGGGGGCAAATGCACCCCTAAACATAGTGTAGCTTTACCCCTAGTGATAATGGTAAAAGGAGCTCGAGCATGGGGGTGGAAGTATGCGTCAAATGCTACTAATGTTGTTCAACGACCAGGGAAATCGGAGTGTTAAGGTTAAGGCGTCATCAGTTCCATGGGTGACAAATTGTCCTTGTCTAGCTAAGGCGGTGAACATGAGATATTAGTCCTATGACATGTATATGGTAAACTTATTGCCCCTTGATATAGAAGGCACTCTTATTCCCTGTCATCCATAGAATTGTATAGTTATTCAATGCATGTGCAACGCCTTATGCACATGTATGTAGCTATCGAGGGGTCAAACTCAAAACATATTTTTACATGTCTAAAGTGAATGCTTTATTGGTTGCACAAGCAAACTTTTTGTGCAGGCATGTGATATGGTGGCAAACACATATTTTCACCTAATACACCTTGTTTAATGCTACACAGTGGTATGCTATTTCCATCTAATCATCCATTTAACCCATTTAAACATCAATTTACCCGTTTAAGTGGCCGTTTTGCCTGAATAGTGTATAAACAACAAATGATCGGTTGTTTACCGTTTAGGATAACACTAGGCAAACATAAAATCAATGCCATGACATGTCTAGGCTAAATACATTATCTCGGCTGCATGTGTCCATATAATTTAGGTGGCCACCATGAAGTAAAACTTCCATGCCATAGTAAAGCGGCACTACTCTGATCGGTTTATTAGGACCTGTTTGGCACGGCTCCAGCTCTAACAACATCTTCAGTAGAGGAAACGGAGGAATACTGAACACCTCAAGAGGAGGAGCCGTTTTTTTCATGCAAGAGGAGCTAGAGCCATATTTTGTGTAAAAGCCCGAGCTACAATTTGTGGCTCCTCGTTACGGTTTCATCTGCTTTGAAGGAGCGTGGGGAGGAGTCATACCAAACATGCACTTTATTTTTCCTGGAAAGGCGGTATATGCTCGCTTGTCATATCGCTTGTAGCTTTATTACTACACCAGACAATTAAACTTGTCATTCAGTTTTTTTTCCTGAAAAAAAGAAGTAAAACAAACCGTCTCTCTTTTGGGAAATGTCAAGCAAACTTGACTAGAGATGGTAGTTTTCAATTTCTCGTTGAAAGAATGAAAAGGAGTCAAATCCTGGAATCAAAACAACAGAAAAGTGTTCAACCCATTCGTCATTATGACCTGATGATTGGAAGCTGACAACGATAATGCTTTGCTTCCCAACCATAAGAAGTTTGCATTATCGTACCCATCTGGTCATCACGACGTATGTGAAAACATTTATCAGGTTCGAGTCAAATGGAGAGGAGATCTGATGCTTCTTCCTCATCAGCGTGTTATAAATTACAAAACCTGAAAACCCTGCAAATTTGCTCCGGTTCCGTGTTTAAAAGAAGACTTGCTTGGTTCGTGTTTATTGTCTTCCTGTGTGAGAACAACGGGACAAAGACGTTTATTTCTGCATTTCAGCACAGTCTAGTTATCAGCGGCCCAGCGGGAAACTCAAATGTAAGGCAGATCGACACTGGAGAGAAGAAAGCAGACACATCCCAATTCCCAAATCATCAGCACATAGTCAACGAGAAGCAATCAAATTACATTTGATTAAATTAGGTAATTAAACTACATACGCAACAAAATGAATCAGTTCATATTACAGTGGCAGCTGTTGCCGAGAGCAACAAGCACTTGGCATAAGCAAGCAAAATCAGAAGCAGCCGGGTAGACAGGCAGATCAACCCAATCGAACACAGCAATGCACAGCTTTCACCCCACCAATCAATCGCCAGATCCACCCCACCGTTCGCGGCGACGATCCCCCATCACGATTCACGAGCAGATCGGGCACCGGACGAGGCCGTTCTCGTTGCACTCGCCGCACTTGACCGTCCCCTTGCGCTCGGCGTCGAGCACCTTGCGGCTGCCGTTGCAGTCGCGGCACATGACGAAGCGCACACCGGCGCAGCCCGCGCACCACACCCGCGCCCGGGGCAGGCCCTCCAGCAGCGCCTTCAGCTTGCCTTCCTCCTCCAGCTTGGCCACCTCGGCGGCGCCGCCGACGTGCCTGCCCCGCACGAACACGGCGGGCACGCGCACCTCCCGCCCGCCCAGCAGCAGGCGCAGCTCCTCGCGGTAGCCCGAGTCCATGGACACGTCCCGCTCGATCACCTTCACGTCGTGGGCCTCGATCGCCGCGCGCACGGCGTTGCACTCCTCGAAGGTCCGGCGGATGCCGCGGAGCGTGGTGGTGTAGAGGACGACGGCTTCGGCGCCCCCAGGCGGGCACTTCCCCTCGGCCATGATCGCCGGCGGCGCTGCCTTGGGGTGCTTGGGCTTCTCGGACCCTACCATCCGCTTGATGTGGGCGCCTTCCTCCGACAGCTCGCGCTCGATGGACGCGAGCAGCTCCGGGTCGAACAGCGGGCTCAGGCTGCGCCGCGACGAGGACATGCCGGTGCCGCCGCCGCCGCCGGTCTCGGCGGTGCCGGGCTTGCGGACGATCCGCGCGCTGCCCGGGGAGAACCTCTTGGACGCCATCGACAGCTTGGAGTTGTCGATGGAATTGTACGGGCGGAGCACCCTGTCGGTGTCGACATCGCCGCCGGGCTTGTCCTTGTCCCTGTTGCTGAGATTCCCCGAGCAGCGCTGGAGCGGGCTGTTCTCCTTCCCCGGCGTGTTCTTCCGCCTCGTCGCCGACCTCTTGGGCGACGGCAGGGCCATGGCGATGACCCTGGCCGGCGACCACCGGCCCGGCTTGGACGGCTTCTTCGCCGGCGGCGACCCGGCCGCGGCGGCGTAGGCCTCCTCGAGCCCAGCCATGATCTCCCACGCGTTGATGACCTCCAGGCCGGACTCCGGCTTCCCCGCCGCCGGCTTCTTGTCGGCGCTCGGGACTGCGATGGGCGGCGGACGCATGCTGGCGCGCTTCCACTCCCTGCTTATCGGCTTGTCCTGCGGCGGCGGCGGCGGCGGCGGCTGCTGCTCCTTCTCCACCTCTTCGTCAGCAGCGGCAGGTGCGGCGGCGGCGAGGACGGCTCCTCCGTGCTTGGGGTGGAGGTCGAGGACGCCGTAAGTGGTGGAGGTGAGGGAGACGACGTGTTCGACGCGGCCGCGCACCGTGGCGCGCCTGCCGTCGCCGCCTGGCCCCGGCGGGAGGAGCTTCGAGGAGATGCACCCCATCGACTGGCTCGCTACGATACGACCCACGCGTGCCTCTCCGGCTCTCGGTCTGCTCTCTTCTAACCGCCGCGGCTTTCGCTTTCGCTTTCTCGACCGATGCGGTCTGCGGTGAGACGGTCGCTTGACTGGCTCCGGGGAGTGGCCGTTTTGAGGGGTTTGAACTGTGCAACGGTCATGGAAGGGCGGGGCTGCTGGAGATGTCGGTTTCTTTTCTCGTGCTGGTGGTGGTGGTGGTGGGAGATGCCGATGCGGGGTTCATTCCAACGGTCGGCTCTGGCAGAACGGTGGGTGCGGGACGCAGGAGGAAGGCGCAGAAACCAAAAAAAAGTGGCGCTGCCCGCGTCAGCGTCAGGCTGATCCTGATCCGTCGCCCGTTGGAGTACTGAGATATATATGGGCTGGTTCATTCTGGGTTTCTTGTTTGGGCCTTTAATCTCGCGTGCGAGCCCAAAAGTTTGCGACTTTTTCCAGGCAGACCTTTTTTTTTTAAAAAAAAGTCTACTTTTCCTCTCCAACTCTCACCAATGCCTTGTTTAGATGTACCCAAAAGTTAGAATTTTTTACTCTTTCTTCATCACATCAATGTTTAGCCGCTTGCATGGAGTATTAAATGTAGGTAAAAAAATAACTAATTACACAGTTTAGTTGGAAATCACGAGATGAATCTTTTGAGCCTAGTTGGTCCACGATTGGACAATATTTGTCAAATAAGACGAAAGTGGTACTATTCATCGGGTTCAAAAAATTTGCAAACTAAATAAGGCCCAAAGTCCGATTTTCCTCCCTCAACTTCAAAACCGGACAAACCACCTCTCTCAACTTTTCAAACTGTGCATTTTACCTCCCTCGAGCGGTTTTGAAGACGGGTTTGCTACAGTAAGCGTTGGTATGATACAGTAAACGGTGGTTTCGCTGCAGTAAACATACAATATGGTATGCTTTATTACAAAATTTTTGTTTTAGCTTTAGATCTATGTTTTTCTGTAATTAATTGCAATAATTCATAGCTGCAGCTTCTATAATTATTTTGTTGGACTAAAGCATACCATATTATATATTTACTGTCTAGATCTACTCATGTGGAGTCCAACAAAATTGAATTTTCTATTTTATGATTTTTCTGTGATTTACTATGATTTTTTAAAGATTCAGCCAAAAAAATAAAAAAGAAAAAGACAAAACCTTCATAGCAAAAATTTTGTACTAAAGCATATCATATTATATATTCACTGTGTAGATCTACTCATGTGGAGTGCAACAAAATTGAATTTTCTATTTTATGATTTTTTCTGTGATTTACTATGATTTTTTAAAGATTCAGCCGAAATAAATAAAAAAGAAAAATGCAAAAACACGGACACAGTAGCGAAACCATTGTTACTGTACCATACCTCCGTTTACTGTAGCAAAACCGCCTTTAAAACCGCTCGAGGGAGGTAAAATGCACGGTTTGAAAAGTTGAGGGAGGTGGTTTGTCCGGTTTTGAAGTTGAGGGAGGAAAATCGGACTTTGGTGGGAGTTGGAGGAGGAAAAGTATACTTTCCCCCCTTTTTTTTCCCCCACAGATTTTATCAGTTTGTCACTTGGCAAGCCCAAGCTTTTTTCAACTTCTCAGCTAAGCGCCTTCATCTGTTCCTAAAAAAAAAACTAAGCGCCTTCATCTCGAGAACTGGTATATAGATAGATCATAGATATAAAGGTCAAATTGCAACGGATATATTATAATATCTATCTACTTGAGTGACAAAGGAACGGGACGGAGCCCAATGTCGATACACAAGGCACGAGATGCAGCTTGCAAACAAACAGAAAAAGGTCACACATGCACACACACACCACAAGACAATAGAACGGTCAGGACCAGGTCCGAGGAGGGAGACGGTGCTGCATGCGTTGGCAACCGTGGTCCGTGGTGGACGTCGCACAAGGCTGCCGCCGTGCCTCTCGAAGCACGTACGGGGAGAACATTCAAACCGTCCCCCGCGCCATGGTCTCCGGCCACCGCCGCGAAGCGAGGCGCTTCACGTCTCCCAGCCCCGGCGCCACCGGCCGCGGTGGCGACGTCACGGCGACGCGCTGCCGCTGAGTCTCCGGAGCCGTGGCCTGCTTCGAATTTGGTTCGCTCGCGCGGCACAGGTGGCCATCACGATCCTTGCTGTCGTGACATAGGCCAAGAAGCGCGGTCCTCAGGCTCGCCCAGCACCCGCTCGCTTCCTCTTCCTCTTGCGTGCCGGGCGCGGGCGGCGCCGCGGCAGACCTCTCCGACAGTACGGCCCCAAAGCAGGACACCTTCGGGGACACGGGCTCCGGCGCCACGGCCTCGCTCGCGAAGACCCTGGCCCCTGCCGCCGGCCGGCGCCACGCGGGGGCGACGACGACGCGGCCGGGAGCGCGAGCGCGACGCTCCTTGGGGACCACCTTGCTCGCCGGAAGAACACCGATGACTACGGTGGTCTTGCTGCTGCTGGCCGTCGTCGGGGCCGGCAACCTCCTCGAGTCCGCCCTGATCGGCGCGCCCTTGCGCGTCGCCGCCTCGGCGGCCGCCTTGGGGTTGGAGCTGCCCTTGGTGGACACGTCCCGCCGCAGCGCCGCGCCAAACAGATGGGTCAAGCCGACGCCGTCCGGAACCCGGAGTAGGACCGACTCCGCTGGCGCGCCCGCGTCGTCGGCACCAGGGCTGCCGCGGCCAGCACCACCGCGGCCGCATATTTGGACGGCGCCGGCGTCGGGGAGCGCGGCGGCCGTCTCGCATGCCACCTTGGACATGGACTCCGCGAAGCCGGAGCCGCGGGCGCCGATGCAGAAGAGGTGGTCCAGATTGATCGAGCTGCGGCAATCTTGTCTGCTCACGAGTGAGTGCGAGTGACTGACAAGCGAGGAGCTGGACGCTCTCGCCTTAAAAGGTGAGGCTTTTGAAAATGTTGCGGTGCACGGTGACCGCTGGCAAGTACCCGTTGCGAATGGCGAGGGTGGTTGAGTGCAAGTTTAGTCCAGGTTATAAGGTGGCTAAGAGCATCTCCAGTCCCTCAATACTACCCCTCGTCTCCATAAAACCGTTATATTAGTGTAGATGTGCTATTTTTACTTTTCCAGTAGTCCCTCAGTACCTCCTTTTCTTTTGTGGCCACTAATATTTTTCTCATCTCCCCTCAAAGAAAATGGGAGATAAACTCTCCCAATATCATGGGGACCATTCTAACTACCACTTTTTAACCATATTTTCCCTTACACTTCTATGAAACCCACCTTTCATATGAGTATTAGGGGAGATATATTGGGGTGCTGCTGCAACATCTCCCCCAATAAATCTAAAAAGTGATATTGGGCTACCCCAATACTATCTTATTGGGGGAGTTATATTGGGGACCGTTGGAGATACTCTAAGGGGTCCTGCAGTTCCCAATAATTTTCCCCCCAAATATATGTATTAGGGTAGCCCAATATCATCTTTTGTCAATATTGGGGGAGTTGCTGCAGCAGTACCGCAATATATCTTCCCCAATACCCATATGTCCCATAGGCGTGTAAGAGAAAAGGAAAAAAGTCTACTTAACCCCCTCAACTATCAGCCAGTGTCTAACCTATACCCCCAACTATAAAACCATCTGTTTTACACCCTGAACTTTTCAAAACCGTTTAAATTACACCTGCCGTCCAATTCCTAAGAGAAAATATGGCTGAAAAGTGGTGATTGAGATGGTCCCCATGGTAT
>JAKOGQ010000136.1:0-25000 GCA_022457205.1 Saccharum spontaneum | reverse complement strand
AGTGGATTGCCCGCAACGCACTGTACCGGAGCAGTAGTGGCAGGAAACGGGGGCGCGATGATAAGGCCAAAGAGCAGTCGGGCGGCCCCCGGGTACATGTGGTTCCTGGCAAGCTCGCGACTTTACCTGAATGGTTGACTCGGTGACCAATACCTCACTTTAGCGGGTGAGTGAGGTTTGTGTGAGGAATAAATTACCAGCTGGTCAATAATCGATTCGAATCGCCATCGTTCACTGGATAGTGAACACTTGACTTGAGTTACTTCATCGTAGTAATACTGATGAAACACTTGGATAGTTATGAGGAAATGACATGATAACTATTGTTAATGATCAATGGTAATCCTTGCTTGCTTAATTACATGGTTACTTTAGCATAAAGTGCAAACATAGTTGACAGGAGAATAAAGATTTAAAAGATGACATGCTTAGTAAATGCTTTGATAAGCTAAAAATGCTTTTCTTGCAAATGAGTCAGCTACCCCACCAAAAAGCCTATCATGATCCTTGGAGTCTTTTGTTTTGGTTCTGTCGGGTAAGTCTAGCTGAGTACCTTCTCGTACTCAGGGCTTCGTTCCCACTTGTTGCAGATGGACAGATGTACTATGGTTATTGTATCAACTGTCTCTACCCTGCGATGGGCGAAGCCTAGGACCATGGGCAATGGTCACTCACTACTCCTCGCCTGATGCTTTTGTGGAAGATGATCGCAAGCTGGCACTGTATTTTGGAAAGGATGTGTGTGTGTGTGTGCCTTGAACTAATGCTTCCGCTACTTTATTTGAAACCGGTTTGTAATAACTATGTTTAAACTCCGATGTATTTTGTGCCGCAAACTACTGTGTAACTTATGAAGGTAATCGCTAAACTTATTACGATCTTGGCTGTGATGTAAAATGGTTTGAAATCCGTCGAGATTTCACGGACTACCGGGTTATACGGGCTTAAGTTTGGTAAATTGTCCGTCCGTTGGATGATTTTCTTACTTAATCTCGTATAATTGGGCGGTTCTGTTACAGCTGGCATCGGAGCATGGTTTAGCGTAATTACTGTTCATAAGTGTATTTAAACCAAAACCCTGCTTAAAAAGTGTGATTTTGAAACTAAAAAGTGTGCCAGTGGTCATATCCTGTATGCCCAGTTAAGGACTCTAGGTGGCTATTTCAGTACTAACTTGGGGTTCTGCACCATATTCCTTTTTCGTTGCTCATACGGCGTGCTATTGTATGAGTGCCACTTAATTGAGTGGTAATGTATGGATCAGTTACCTCTACGCTTCGGTAAGTGTGAGTTGTGAGAGCATGATCGGATACACCGCCGATCTAGGGAAAGTGCTTATATGATACTTGGATAATTACATGTTTTACACATGTTTTTATAAAAGTGTCGCATGTGTGGGTGTTCCGTCCGTTGAGGCGATGCCGTCATTAGGACGATGTGTTTGGGTAGTCACTACCGTTGTACACGCATCTGGGGATTCGTGTAAAGCGTGTAGGTAGATTTACTGCTTTCATGCATTCATGGGGAATGGGCTGAAATGAGTTTTCTGCAGGTACATAACAGCGTATCGTGTAGACCGAATTAATTACGTATAAGAGAGATCGTTGTATGCCACCGAATTCACCGTTAGATGCTTTTTCATAAGTTTGTGAGAACGTAAGACTCGTGCATGCATCATATTATTTGTGCATTCCATTCATGGCATGCATTCCTCCCCTTATAAAAGGATTATCCCATTTCGATAAAAGTGACCTCAACTAAAATATGTTCTCACCGGGTAATTTAAAACTTGTGCTACAGATGGCCCGCACGAAGCAGACTGCCCGCAAGTCCACTGGAGGAAGAGCACCCCGTCGTCAGCTAGCCCCGCGGGAGCACCGCAACACGGACACTTTTCTAAGCGAGTTTGGCATGCCCACCTTGCTTTGGAGAGTGCTCCATGATGTGGGGTACCCGGAGGGACAAGAGCCAGTTTACTCTTGGAGCGAGAGTCAGCTAGCTGAAGATGGACTTGCTGTGGTAGAGATCACCGTCCCTGCTCTTGGTGATGCGCCAGAATGGGATGGTTGGCATCTGGAGTTCGAAGGACGCACTCCAGTCGAGGGTGCAGAGGGCGCAGCTTTTCGCGTCATCCGAGACATCATGAGCAGATTTCCCAGTGAGTTAGCAGCAGCTTTGGCCGGTACCTTCCCGAGAGATGATCCTCGCGACGCCATTTGGGTACAGCCGCAAGGAAGTGCCCTGGTTAGAGGCCCCAGTGAAGGACGGGCTAGTGACAACCACACCATGAGTGCCATGTATGCAGCCATCAGAGCATACCAAGGTCTGGAGAATACCTACTGGACCTTGACTGGCCTACGTGGTGATGATCGGATTGAAGCAAGGAAGCAGAAGAAAAAGCAAGCGCGTGCTATAGCTGGCTTGCAGGAGCAGCTGGCTGATATGAGCTTGCAGCGGGACCGAGCTCTCGAGAGAGGCGAGGGTTCCATGCAGCAGGTTCAGAGGCTGACCCAGGCCAACAGGAATGCAGATCGCCTGTTGGAGCAGCTAGTACAGGAAAGGAATGAAGCCTGGAACGAGAGAGACCTTCTGAGGCAGAGGGTCGAGGAGCTAGAAGAGTACAATGCCAACTTGCATGAAGAGTTCCATGCCCTCTACAACGGGATGGGCCCGTATGCTCCTCCGAACGCCGCTCAGATGGACCTCGACGACGACGCCGCTGCTGAAGGTAGCGATGGCGACGCCTCCGACATCGACGATGGCCCCGAGGAGTAGGATAGTGTCCTGCGTTAGTAGCTAGGCTTGACGCGATGGCCTTCTTTTGGTTTTCATGTGTCATGATGTATCCTGTTCGACCTTGAGACTGACGATCTTTTGGAGTTTGGTTGTGTATGCGATACCCGAACGCATAAAAGTCCAGTGTATGTATGCTGGCAACGTGGTTGTATGGAACATGATGTTGCATTTGAAGTAACTGAATTGGTGCTGTTGTTTATTTGGAATGAAATTATTGCGCCTCTGTTTTCTTGTATGACTTGTTCTCTCCAATGAATTCAGTATGGCATAATTGTTCATTCGGACATCATTTTACAACCTCACTCAATGGTGCTTGTTACTGAAATATGCAGATGGCCAACACTCGTCGTGCTACGTATGAAGCCGCTGAGACTGGTGGCAATGGTGCAGGAGCTGGTGGAAGTGGTGCCAACAATGTCAACCACCAAGAACCACGTCCAGAACCACATTTGCCCCCTCCTCCGCCGCTTACCGCAGAAATGTTCTTCACACAGTTCCTTGGAAGTCAGCGCAGTACTGAACAATCACAGAGGAATATGGAAGACTTTCTGCGTACCATCGCGGAAAATGTTCAAAGAGGAAATAACCAAGGTGGTGGCCATGGAGTGAACCAGTACAGCAGTTTCAAGGATTTCATGGATACGAGGCCACCTATTTTCAAAGAAGCAGCAGAGCCACTTGATGCCGAGGAATGGATTAACACTATGGAAGATAAGTTCCGTGTGTTAAGGATGACAGAAGTTCTGAAAGTAGAGTATGCTGCACATCAGTTACAAGGACCAGCAGGAATGTGGTGGAAGCATCACCGCAGTACTTTTCCTCCTAATACCCAGATCTCTTGGAGGGATTTTACTGAAGCTTTTAAGGGAGTTTATATTCCCCCAGGGTTGGTTGAGATGAAGCTTGGAGAGTTCTTAGCCTTGAATCAGGGTACCAAGACAGTGACACAGTATCTGCATGCCTTTAATAATTTGTGCCGCTATGCTCCAGACATGGTTGACACAGATGCAAAGAAGATTGCTAGTTTCAAGAGAGGGTTGAGTCCGAAGATGATGAAGCATGTGGGTACCAATACCCGCAACAGATTCAACGACTTTATCAGTGACTGTTTGAAGCAAGAGAAGAACAATAATGCTTACACCGCATCCAAGAATCGCAAGAGAGTGTTCGAGTCAGGATCATCCCAGTCCAGAGTTGTCCCTGCCAACCGTCCATCTTATCGTCCGTCCGCCCCTGGTGCGAGGTTCAGGCCGCCGCAGCATAAAACTCAGAACTACAAAGGGCCACAGAAACCGTACAAGATGGCAGTGCCACCAACAAAGACCAACGCAGCTGCAGAACAGAGCAACTCCAAGGGAGCAATAGGGTCTGCTGGTACAGTGAAAGGGCCCTGCTACAACTGTGGTCAGCCAGGCCACTTTTCCAAGTTCTGCCCTTATCCACCTAAAAAGAAGCAACAGACTTACAATGCCCGTGTGCACCACACCGCCATAGATGAAGTTCCTGAGGGAGAGCCTGTAACTGCCGGTAAGTTTCTTGTGAACCATCACCCTGCAGTTGTTCTTTTTGATTCTGGATCTTCGCATTCTTTTATGAGTCAAGCATTTGCACGGAAGCATGAACAACTATGCACAGAATTGAGTTATGGTTATCGCATAAGTTCAGCAGGAGCTGATGTGTTAACCAATAAGATGGTTAGAGGGGCAACCCTTGAGTTAGGTAGTCGGAAGTTCAGAGTGAACCTGGTAGTTATGCCTGGGCTAGTTTTGGATGTAATAATAGGAATGAACTGGATGAAAGACTGGGAAGCGGTCATAGATACAAGCAGTCGGATGCTTACCCTTAAAGATCCCCAGGCAGAGGGTACTTTTCAGATACCATTGCCTAAAAGAACAGATCTTGTGAGTGTGACCTGTGCCATGGAAGTTACTCCTATCCATCAGATCCCAGTAGTATGTGAGTTTCCGGATGTGTTCCCAGACGAATTGCCTGGCCTTCCTCCAGATCGAGATGTTGAGTTCGGAATCGAGTTGATCCCCGGGACGGCTCCAATTTCTAGGAGACCTTATCGGATGCCTCCGGATGAGTTAGCTGAGTTGAAGAAACAGTTGGAAGAGTTGTTAAAGAAGGGGTTTATTCGCCCAAGTAAGTCTGAATGGGGATGTCCTGCCTTGTTTGTAAAGAAAAAGAAAGAGGGTACTCTCAGGATGTGTGTGGATTACCGACCTCTTAACGCTGTAACCATCAAGAATAAATATCCACTGCCTCATATTGATGTTCTGTTTGATCAGTTAGCTAAAGCCAGAGTGTTCTCCAAGATAGA
Organism: Saccharum spontaneum; assembly: GCA_022457205.1. NCBI lineage: Eukaryota > Viridiplantae > Streptophyta > Magnoliopsida > Poales > Poaceae > Saccharum > Saccharum spontaneum. The sequence goes on along the minus strand of JAKOGQ010000136.1, from coordinate 19,881 downwards.
TTTAAGGTCAGGGTATCATCAGATAAAGATTAGACCTCAAGATGTTTCGAAAACCGCCTTTTCTACCAGATACGGGTTGTACGAGTATCTTGTTATGTCATTTGGACTGACAAATGCTCCTGCATATTTTATGTATCTGATGAATACGGTTTTCATGCCAGAGTTGGATAAGTTTGTAGTTGTCTTCATTGATGACATTCTAGTATACTCTGAAAACGAGAAAGAGCATGAAGAGCATCTGAGAATTGTCTTGACCAGGTTGAGAAATCATAAGCTATATGCTAAGTTCAGCAAATGTGAATTTTGGTTGAAGAAAGTCCCTTTCCTCGGCCATATTCTATCTGAGAATGGAGTTTCTGTAGATCCGAGTAAAGTGCAAGAGGTTATGGATTGGAAGACTCCAACCACGGTGTCAGAAGTCAGGAGTTTCCTAGGCTTAGCTGGTTACTATCGCCGCTTTATCCCAGACTTCTCGAAGATTGCCAAGCCTATGACAAGTCTGTTACAGAAAGATCACAAGTTCGCGTGGACAGAGGAGTGTGAGACAGCTTTCCATACCTTGCGGAAACTGTTGACCACTGCTCCAGTTCTTGCACAACCCGACATCGAGAAACCTTTTGATGTGTTCTGTGACGCATCAAAAACAGGACTAGGGTGTGTGCTAATGCAAGAAGGAAGAGTCATTGCTTATGCCTCCCGACAGTTGAGAAAACATGAAATCAATTACCCGACACATGATCTTGAGCTTGCCGCTGTAGTGCATGCCTTAAAGATTTGGAGACACTATCTACTGGGTAACGTGTGCAACATTTTTACCGATCATAAGAGTCTCAAGTACATTTTCACCCAACCAGAATTGAACATGAGACAGCGGAGATGGTTAGAGTTGATCAAAGACTACAACTTGAATGTACAGTATCACCCCGGGAAAGCCAATGTGGTAGCCGATGCCTTAAGCAGAAAGTCACATTGTCTGAATGTGCAACCCTTGCTTGAAGATGGTTTCGATCTAATGCACCCTGCCGTGCTACAAAGTATTCAGATCAGTTGTTCCTTGGAGAGTAAGATTATAGAAGGTCAGAAAGCAGACAAGGGGATATTCCACATCAAAAAGAAGATTCAAGAAGAACCCTCAAAACACTTCCGGGTAGATGAGCAGGATGTGTTGTGGTTCGACAACCGTCTTGTTGTTCCAAAGGATAGAGAGCTTAAGAATAAAATTATGGATGAAGCTCATCTCTCTAAGTTGTCTATTCATCCTGGCAGCAGTAAAATGTATCAAGAACTAAGACCTCGCTATTGGTGGACCAAGATGAAGAAGGAAATTGCAGCGTATGTAGCCAGATGTGACACGTGTTGTAGAGTAAAAGCAATTCACATGAAGCCTGCCGGAATGTTACAACCTTTGTCAGTACCAAGTTGGAAGTGGGATGACATTAGTATGGATTTTATCACAGGTTTACCCACTACTCAAAAAGGTCACGATTCCATTTGGGTAATTGTGGATCGTCTTACTAAGACAGCTCACTTTTTGCCTGTCAAAACGGAATATAGACCACCTCAATATGCTGAGAAGTATATTGCAGAGATTGTGAGGTTGCATGGCATACCAAAGACTATAGTGTCTGACAGAGGGTCACAGTTCACTGCTCACTTTTGGGAGCATTTGCATAAAGGTTTGGGGACTAGTCTGATTCGTAGCACTGCCTATCATCCTCAAACAGATGGTCAGACTGAGAGAGTTAATGCTGTTCTAGAAGATATGTTAAGAGCTTGTGTGTTGTCTTCCAGAGGTTCATGGGAGTCATGGTTACCATTAGCAGAGTTCTCCTACAATAACAGCTATCAAGAGAGTATCAAGATGGCACCTTTTGAGGCTTTGTATGGTCGAAAGTGTAGAACACCGTTAAACTGGATTGAGCCCGGAGAAAGAAGGTATTATGGTATTGACTTCGTAGAAGAAGCCGAAAAGAAAGTTCATATCATCCAGCAGAATATGAGAGCAGCCCAGTCACGTCAGAAAAGTTATGCAGATAAGAGAAGGAGACCGCTTGTGTTCGAAGTTGGCGACTATGTCTATCTAAAAGTTACGCCAATGAAAAAGAAAAGGTTTGGTGTGCGCAGAAAGCTGGCCGCCAGATTTGTGGGACCTTATAGAATCCTGGAACGGAAGGGTCCTGTGGCTTACAAATTGGAATTACCAGAGTCAATGGGTGCTATATTCCCAGTTTTTCATGTATCACATCTCAAGAAATGTTTGCGCGTTCCAGAGGAACAGATTGAACCTCGAGGCATAAAACTGAAGTCAGATCTGGTGTATCGTGAGCAGCCAGTTCGAGTTTTGGATACCAAAGAAAGGGCTACTCGAAACAGTGTGGTGAAAACATATAAGATACAATGGAGTCATCACGATGAAGGGGATGCATCTTGGGAAACGGGTGAATACTTAAAGAATGCTTATGAAGATTTTTATAATAAATGGTTCGTAACCCAAATCTCGGGACGAGATTTTTATAAGGGGGGAGGGCTGTAACACCCCGGTGTTATGCAATGCATCTTTGCATGGCAATCATATTGCATTTCATTCATATCATTATAATCTTGTATGATAATGGTATAATTCGAGTAAAATGAAAGCTTAAACATGCTACATTTCACGAATTTAAATAATATGATAATCACATTATATCAAAATCCTTGCAACCATAATTCTTACATCACTTGGAACCTCAGTTCAAATTTTGGAGCTCAAATTTGGTCAAAAACTTGTTCAAAAGCAATTATGAAAAATATTCAAAAGTATTCCCTAATTTAGCTCTTATTTTGCTATTTAAAAACTATTAGGAATTTTGAAATGGCCCCTTAATCAAAGTTGTAGAGAATTTAATTTTGAGCAACTTTTATTTTTGGGCCAAGTCCATAAAATGCTTTCTTCTTGTTCAAAATTTGGTTTGAAGTTTGAATTACATTTGAAATTGGATTTGGAAATTTGAAAAATCAAATTTAGCCTTAACAGGCCGCCGCCTCCTTTCTCGGCCCGTTCGCGAAGCCGCCCAGCCCAGTCGCGCGCGCGCGCCCGCGCTCCCCGCCGCGGCCCAGGCCCAGCCAGGCCGTCTCCCTCCTCCGCCCGCGCACTCGCCGCGCGCGCTGGCGCCCCGGCAGAGCTCGCGCGCCGCGTGGCGGCCGCATGCCGGCCAACAGCGGCCGGGTGGCGCTCGGTCGCCCCCACCGACGCATGCGCCCGCGCCTTAACCCCCCCCGCGCAGCACATCGCCACTCCTCCCTCCGCTCTGCCTCCTCACCGAGCGCGGCTGCCATTCCACCTCCGCCACCGCACGCGCTCGCCGGACGCGCGCGTTCCGACGAGCTCCGGCCACCGCTGACCCCTCCATCTCGCCACGAGTTTCCTCTCTCTCTGGCGCACCCCGTGCTCACCTCCATTTCACGCGGTAAGCTCCCCAGCCCCGCCAATTGCTCGCCGGAGTTCCGGCCGAGCTCGCCGCGGTTCTCCGCTCCGTGGAAACCCCGTCTCCGCCTCTTCTCTTCCCTCATTCGCGCGAGCACCTTGTTCGCCTCCTCTTCCCGGTGCTCGGACACCACCTCCCGTGCCGTTCCATGGCCGGAGGGGAGCTCCCGCCGGTGAGCAGCGCCGCCGAGCCGCCATGGCCGGTGGCAAGCTCGATTTCGAGCTCCTCCGGTCGTGCAAATGGTACCAGTGGGTTCGCCTCGTCGTGGGGATCACGACGGTGGTGACCTCGTCGCCGGCGACCTCGCCGTCGTCGAGCCCCGCGCGGTCAGCGCCCTCCTTGACTCGGAGCGGCTGACGTGTGGGACCCGATTGACCCGCGGGCCCGCCTGTCTGTCTCTGTGTGCGCTCGCGTGTGTAGTTCACCGGGTGCATCTAGCAGATCAGCGGCTGGATTTAAAAAGGGTTTTTGGAAATGATTTTTCAGAAAATGTGTAAATGCTTTAGAAAAATTGTAACTTGCTCATTTTAGCTCCAAATTTGATGAAACAAATTTCTATGAACTCTTTGGGACCAGATCTATGATGTAAAATTGTTGCATGTCAAATTTGATGAACTTTTCTGTAGAGTTTATAATTAAATAGTAAAATGGCTGTTTTCTTGATAAATACTTAATAAATCTTAGAAAAGTCAGAAAAATATGATTCCAAGTTTATTAATCTTTTTGTGTCATGTACTTTCTAGGGAAATTTTATAGCTTGGGTGTTCTGTATAAAAATTTGTAGTTGTAGTTCAAATGCTTTCTATTACCAATATTTGTTATTTTTATTATTTAAATAAATTTGAATAAAACATGCAAGTGATAATTTTTCTATAGTGTTTGTTTAGGTAGTAGATAGTAGAAAAATTCATAAATCTGTTGTTTGATACTTTTCAAAATGTAAAGTATTTTAAATGTCTATTTTAGGCCTTAGTTTGTTATTTTTGTATAGTAAGTTCTAAATATCCAAATGCAGTAAAAATTTTATGTCAAGCTATTTTTGATATTAGTAACCCACTGTAATTTTCTAAGATTTTTCTGAGCTACTAAAATACGTGTTGCTGTTCAAATGTAGGGCTAATTAGGGTTTCCATTTTATTCTTTAATACAAAGGTGATTAGTAATGTAATACTTTGGTGTATCTTTGAAGCACCTTGTTAGTCAAGTACTCTCACATGGTAGAGAATAGTAGTGGTAGTTCTCGAGTACATGTTCTTGGATGACGTAGACTACCTTGTAGAAGAGTCATAAGTTCCACAGAATCTGATAATGTAACATATTCACTTCATCGCATGCATTCCGCATCTTCATCATCTCATGTCACTTCTGCATTGCACCTATGCATGTTGCACTCATACTTCTGCATCATACAGGATCGCAGGAGGTGGTCCCGACAGTAGTTCCCGAGGACGCAGAGGAGCAGCTCGAAGTGACGGAGCCGGAGCCAGCAGAAGCCGAAGAGGAGTCCGGTGAAGAGCTTCCGGAGTGCCCCGACCATCGTCCCAGTACCTTCGAGCGAGGCAAGCCCCGGAGCATTTCTCCCTCGGTTTGCAAAGAATTATTTATTAATTTCACTTAATCTGATGCATTAAGTTTAGGAGTTGTTTGCAAACGTTGCTGCATTATACCTTGTTTCACCTTGTTTTACCCGATCCTTGTCACCCTGGTGTCCACGGTCAATACTTGCTTAGTTTGCTTAGACCGGTAGAAGTCGGGTGATTGCCTGTCATCCGCGAGCTATAGGGGATTACCTGGTTTTATGTGAAAGAAATGTCATGTGAGAATAGCTAAGTGTGAGAATGAATGTGAGACCGGGCGGAAGCTTGCAGGGTTCTGGACTGTAGTGTCTTCCGTCTGTGTCGATTAAGGACCGTCCGATGTCGGGCCTCGGGTCATGTTGAACGCATGCCTCACATTTAGCTGGCCGAATAAAGTACCTTTCGACCGCGAAGCCGGGAGATTATTCGGGCCGAGTGGATTGCCCGCAACGCACTGTACCGGAGCAGTAGTGGCAGGAAACGGGGGCGCGATGATAAGGCCAAAGAGCAGTCGGGCGGCCCCCGGGTACATGTGGTTCCTGGCAAGCTCGCGACTTTACCTGAATGGTTGACTCGGTGACCAATACCTCACTTTAGCGGGTGAGTGAGGTTTGTGTGAGGAATAAATTACCAGCTGGTCAATAATCGATTCGAATCGCCATCGTTCACTGGATAGTGAACACTTGACTTGAGTTACTTCATCGTAGTAATACTGATGAAACACTTGGATAGTTATGAGGAAATGACATGATAACTATTGTTAATGATCAATGGTAATCCTTGCTTGCTTAATTACATGGTTACTTTAGCATAAAGTGCAAACATAGTTGACAGGAGAATAAAGATTTAAAAGATGACATGCTTAGTAAATGCTTTGATAAGCTAAAAATGCTTTTCTTGCAAATGAGTCAGCTACCCCACCAAAAAGCCTATCATGATCCTTGGAGTCTTTTGTTTTGGTTCTGTCGGGTAAGTCTAGCTGAGTACCTTCTCGTACTCAGGGCTTCGTTCCCACTTGTTGCAGATGGACAGATGTACTATGGTTATTGTATCAACTGTCTCTACCCTGCGATGGGCGAAGCCTAGGACCATGGGCAATGGTCACTCACTACTCCTCGCCTGATGCTTTTGTGGAAGATGATCGCAAGCTGGCACTGTATTTTGGAAAGGATGTGTGTGTGTGTGTGTGCCTTGAACTAATGCTTCCGCTACTTTATTTGAAACCGGTTTGTAATAACTATGTTTAAACTCCGATGTATTTTGTGCCGCAAACTACTGTGTAACTTATGAAGGTAATCGCTAAACTTATTACGATCTTGGCCGTGATGTAAAATGGTTTGAAATCCGTCGAGATTTCACGGACTACCGGGTTATACGGGCTTAAGTTTGGTAAATTGTCCGTCCGTTGGATGATTTTCTTACTTAATCTCGTATAATTGGGCGGTTCTGTTACAGGAGTGTGCTTTGGCGTTCTGCAAGCTCGCTTCAACATTGTGCGTCGTCCAGCACGATCTAGGTGCACAAGGATTATAGGACAAATCATGAAAGCTTGTGTTATTCTCCACAACATGATAGTGGAAGATGAGGGAGAAATGGCTAAGGAGTCTACTGATCTGAATGCAATTCCTGGAGCATCAATTGTTCTTCCTTCAGAAGTGCAAAAGGCCTCAAATAGTAATCCATGCTTCAATGATGTTCGACGTAGAAATTCTGCTATCCGTGCTCACTTAGTCCATACTCAACTAAAAGATGATTTAATTGAGCACATTTGGCAACGTTTTGGCCATAGGGCTCCCCGCTAGTCATTTTTTTATAATAACCTCATGTAAGATCTTTCATGGAATTATTTTTTTATTAGTATAGTTATTTATATTGAGTAAGCTGACTTACCGTTTGTTTTCTTTTTCTAGAATAATGATATGAGGTTGATTGGCATTTCTAGCAGGCTATGACGGTGGTTGTTAGGTCAGAGATGACTTTTGGCTTTTGGTGCTTCTTCCTCAACGATGCAGTTAGCTGTTCAATTTGCTTTTGTGGCCTGAAATAAAGATGTATGGCTTGAGTCATGGTTATCAATTAGTTCATTATGTAGTAACGTATGGACATTTTATTTTATTTTTATGTTTTAAACCTTTGGTTGTACCCGTTGCTTATCTTTAGTTGGTCATGTAATGTATGGCTTGAATCAAGATATATGCAACCAGTTGGTTATCTTTAGTTGGTTATGAAGCCTCCACACAATGAGCCACAAAGATGATGCACAGTGTATCTATTTTCTCTCTGTGTGTATGGAAGTATTAAAAGTACAAATAGCTAGTAATATAGATAGCTCTTTGGACTGCTGTCTTTTTTGTTCATGATGTGGACGTCTCCAGCTAGCAGCTAGGACTGTTGCGGATGCCCTAAGGTAGAACAAACAAGATCATCGGTGAAAATGTGAACTTAGAAAAGACACAAGATCGTCGGTGACTGTAATACGCTGGACTAATAGGTCGTCAAAGACCTCTCCGGAGACTGGACTACTTGTGGAAATTAAACTACAAGTAGTCATAGTTAAGAACACACACTTGAGTGTTAAGTAGTGTCAAGATCGTTGCGGCCCAGGGAGTACTATTGCGAGCGAGTGGTCCCGTGATCCCGTCCAGCCTTTCCATTCCCCCGAGGTGCATGAACCGTGCAATGCAAGGGGAAAATAGAGCGATAGATAGATCAGTAATTAATAAAATAAAAAACAGAGGTGTTTGTGTAGCCCGTAGCCGCCAGCGCAAAATAGCAGAGCCTGCTGAGGAATCTCTGATTTCTCACGGATCCGACAAAGCTAGCTCCCCTTTGGCATCGTTATTCGCCATCCCATATATTCCCATGGAATTACCTCGCTTCGTGAATTGTGGTGGCCCGGCGAGTCTCCTAGCTACGAGTCTCGGCGCCCCGACTGTGAAAAGACTTTCTCCTCCCCCGAGCGCTCCAACGGGCGGCTCAGGGAGCGCATCGCCGGCGCCGCCAGAGGTCACCCCTTCTTGCCACTCCCCCGACCGTCGCCGCTGCTCTCTAGCGAGCGGCGGCGGCGGCGGCCCCCAGCGGCGCCCGAGTGGAGCCCCGTCTGCAATCCCGCCTCCCTCCCTAGTCCACCCCCACCACCCCTCCTGCTCCTCCGGTGGTTAACGTCGCCGGCGAGGCAGAACCTGGCCCTCCTTGGCCGGATGTTGCATCTCCTATGCCGGATCTGGCGGCACGATGGTGGCTCCTCCTCCTCCCTTCTGTGTGCGCGGGTGGCTGTGTGGGTGCCGTGGTGGCGTCCGGCGTTGGCGTTGTGGACCAAGCCTGGTCGGGCTGTGGGTCACCGATGGCCGTGGGTGGCCGCGTGGGTGATGTGGTGGCGTCCGTGCCGCGCCTGCTTCCTACGTTCGTGGCGTTGGCCGAGCCCGCGTCAGGCCGCGGGTCGCCGGTGGCCGCGTTGGGGCCACGCCGTCGGGTTTGGCGTTGCGGCTCCGCGCGTGGGGGCTGACGGCGCTGCTCGATCCCTGGGTTGGAGGGTGTAGCGCAGCGGTGGCGGCCTAACGTCGGTCAGCTTGGTGGGCCCGTGGCTGGTGGTCGTTGCAGCAGCGCTCCAGTCTTCGTGCTGGTGGCTTGGGCCCTGCATAGGTGGTGCTGGTGCGCTAGCTGCTTTCTGCTCGTGCTCCTGGTGCGCAGGTGGCCTTGTCTCAGACCTACGCATTCTACGAATAGACCTTGGGTGAAAGCCCTGCCCTGCTTCTTGCTTGGGCTGGCGGCGGTGGCGCAGCATGCCTCATTCACCTTCTTGGAGGCATCGTCGAATCTTGTGTCCATTGCGTAGGTCACCGGGCCAGGTTCTAGGATGAAAATCTTACTGTGTGCCTCTTTCAACGATGATGGTGTCTGCGAATGTCAGTCCCTTCATGAAGACTTCGTTGAAACACTCCTGCTGTCATGCTGATCCATCTCCCGCTTCCTGGCTAGAGTTGCTCCTTGCTGTACTATGCCTGCGTGTGCTTCAAGTTACTCTACGCTTTGGTCTGTTCAACTAGGTTGGATGATGTTGCCGCAACCGTCGCTTCTCCCAAGCGGATGCTTTGCTGCTAGCGATATCTTTGGCGGATGCTTTGTCATCGTTGTTGCTTGTACGGATACTTTGTCGCCGATGTCAGTCCGGTCTCCCCTCATGCAGATGCTTTGCTGTTGAGTGCGTAATGGCCCCCATAGCTTGCAGATACTTTGCCGCTCTCTGTCTGGGCAGATGCTTTGCCACCGTTGTCGCTACCAGCCGTGTTGTGCTTACGGATACTTTGCCGTGTTGTGCTTACGGATACTTTGCTGCGTTGTCTCTGGCGAATGCTTTGCCGCCGTAGCCACCTCTTCTCGGTGGATGCTTTGCCACCGCGGCTTCATCTCCCTTGTTGGCAGCCTTCGTGTCATTATTTTCTTGCGGGTCCAGTGAGTTAGGTTGTGGCGGAGGGCCCTCCCTGCCGCGCTTCTTACTTTCAATTGTGTTTTTCATCCTAAACCACTTGCTCTATGGTTTTGTATCCTGCTCTATGGGTTCTCCCATAGTTGCGTTGTGTACGCCGTTCTTTCGGCACTCTTACTTCTTCTTAATGAAATACACGTGAAAGTCGTGTTCTAGAAAAAAGAATTACCTCGCTTCCGATCGAGACACGCACGCACGCCAGGAAATTTCCGGTGTACCGGCTCCAACCCAAAAACTCCCATCAGCTCAGAGTGCAGTGGAATCCAACGTCCGTTCTTTTGAACATTTTGAACCAACAACATTAGATTGACTAAACGTCCGTTCATGCACCGCCGTAGCGTACATGTACCCGAGCGAGCTCACCTGAGGTGGAGCCGACTCAGTCCATATCGTATCGGCGCCAACTAGGGGCGGATCTGTCGGGGGGCTGCCGGGGCTCAAGCCCCTACCCTGGCCACGCCATTGGAGCCCCCCTCAGCCCCTCCATAAAAATTTCAGCCATTAACCACTGGGAAGGAGGTGCTGGAGACGTTCCCGTCGCTGGTGACGAAGGTTGAAGACGAGTGGTGGAGTTGGTCTGCTTCCTGGGCCGGAATGTGTATGTTCCAGTGGCCCACTAATGAAGCCTGTTCATAGCCCATCAAGAAGACCAACCTTTTTTCCTTCGTTCTCATTCTGTCTGTCACGGGAGCAGAGGAGTCGCACTCGACTCGAGCGACTGGGCGAGCGGGCGACTGGGTGAGCGGCGGCAGCTCCAGCTAGGGCTAGCGCCGTGGCCAACACCCAGCCCAACAATCGACGGAGGCAACGGGATCCCAGCGGGCGGAGGCAGCAGGCCGCAGCGGTCGCGCCCACGCAGCCGCGCATCGCACGCTCGCAGCAGCCAGCACTCCAGCGGGGGCGCAGGGCCGTCAGCTAGGGGTGATGCCGACGTGGCGGTGACTCCGGCGAGGGGCGATGCGGTGGCCGAGCAGGCGGCAACACCACCAGCAGCAAGCGTCCGGCACCAATAGGGCAGCAGGTATATCCTTTTTCTTTAGATTTGCCTTTTGAACTTTGTAATTGTTCAAAATTTGATTAAGATTTAATAAATTGCAGATTGTTCAAAATGTCCAAAAGAACATTGCACACATATTTTTCTGGTTCAAGTAGTACATCAACTCCAGGCACTAATGACAACACAAATCAACCAATTCAGCGTTGAGTAGAGTTTAGTCAATCTGATGTTGTTGGTGATCTAGGAAATCGCATACCAATTGAAAAATATCCACCAGAAATTAGAGACCAAGTTAGAAGAGCATATGCTTTGAGAGGTCTGACCCAACCTCGTAATCTTACCTTTGTTCATAAATGGCAAAGTGGTCAATGGAGATCATTTTAGCAAACTTGGTTTGATCAGTTTGATTGACTAGAGTATAGTGAGTCCAAGGATGTAGCTTATTGCTTATATTGTTATCTTTTCTTTGATTCAGGGAAGCCTGAAAAATTTGGTAGTTTTGTCTTTGCAAAGGATGGTTATACTAACTGAAAAAAAGCTAAGGACAATCTTAATCAGCACAGTACTTGCAAGACTCATAATAATGCTAGGCTAAAGTGTTATAACTTTATGAACTAAAGAACAAATGTGGCTACAAGAATTGATGTAATTAGCGAGGAGGAAGAGAAATATATGAGATTCGCTTGAACTCTTCTTTAGATGTAGCAAGATTTCTCATAATGCAAGGTGATGCTTTTCGTGGACACGATGAGTCCTCTACTTACAACAACAAGGACACATATAGAGAGATGGTTCATTGGTACAAAGATAAAGTTGAGATTGTTAAGGATGCATTCGATAAAGGTGCGAAAAATTACACAATGATATCTTATCATATACAGAAGGACCTTACAAAAGCTTGTGCACGAGAAGTCATGTCAGTGATTATGGATGAGATTGGAGATAAAAATTCTCTGTACTGATTGATGAGTCCCGAGATGTATCAATAAAAGAACAGATGGCTGTAATTTTGAGGTTAGTAGATGACAACTCTATTTTTTTACCTAGTAAACTGAGAGGATATGTCAGTCGTGCTAGAACTCAAGGCTTTCTTGGATGTACAGAGCTTGGAAAGGTTGCTGAAATTATGGTCAAAACTAAAATGAACACATCTTATGGATTGGTGTATCGGCTCATTGAATTAACATTAATTCTTCCGGTGGCAATAGCTTCAGTTGAGAGGATATTTTCTGTTATGTCTATTGTAAAGACAGATTTGCATAACAAAATGGGTGATGAATGGCTCAACGACTTAATGATATGCTACACTGAGAAGGAGATATTTAGAATTATCAAGAATGACAAAATCATAAAACGATTTGGAGACATGAAAACCCAGCGTATGTTAGTGCCTCGGAACAATTTAGTGGTATGATATATGTTCTCTTCTACCTTCAAAACTTTGAAGTTAAATACTTGAAATTTGTGTCACCAATTTATTTTTTTTCTTGTAGAGATTGTTTCTAATTATTCATGAAGAATACGATAGCGTGAATGTGTCATCATTTATAAATCTTTTGTTGGTTAGTTCTAAAAATTGTATCTTTTACTTTTTTTATGCGTTTTATGATGCACTTGCGATTGTTTATCATATTTAGCATGTAAAATGATTAAAACTGCTATACGTTAGCTTTGTATGAGATACGTATAATTAAGTGAAGTTGGTAAACCTCTCTTTGACCCAGCTCCTCTGGATATTTTTTCGAGATCCGCCACTGCCGCCAACTATTCTCCTGGACCTTCTTCACCCACCCGCGACGGCCTGGCGGACAGGGACGCGCGGCCGGCTGTGCGTAACCGACCTGCTCCACCTCCTGTCCTGTCGCGCCCGTCCAAAACCACGACCAACTCGATGCGGATGCGGAGCGGCCGTCGTCGCTCAGCCCGTGCCCGTGCCTGTGCGGATGTGCGTGACCGTGGCGAGTGGCGACCGGCCGATCCGGCTAATCGTCGCTCCAAGGCGTGGCGTCACACCATCATCAATCTAAATAGCGTTACGAGATACGGAGTAGTATAGATATAATAATATCTAGGGCAACACGATTACACGAACACCGCACACTGGTGTAACCGTGTAATGGCTTTGTCGATCGGCGCTAAGCTGTCTTTAATCTTTAATTAATTTAATTGATGCTGATACATTGTGTGATGATGATGCACGCACGCGGGCCACACGCCGTACGGCATGTAGCCAGCCATGCATACACACACAGACACAGGTCGGTATCATGCGGGCCTGGGACAGATCAGTATGATCATCACTACTACAGCTAGCTGTCTTTGACTGCTGCGCACCTGCGCCGTGTCACAGCAAAAGTACTCTAAGGCCTTGTTCAGATCCAGATTCGGGTGCCCCCGAATCGCTACAGTAAGCTACAGTGCGCATTAAATGCGCACTGTAGCAATTTGTTTGTATTTGGTAAAAATTGTCCAAATTTTGACTAATTAGGCTCAAAATGTTCGTCTCGCAAAGTACAATAAAACTGTGTAATTAGTTTTAAATTTCATCTACATTTAGTACTCCATGCATGTGCCGGTATTTTGATGTGATGGGAATCTTCTTTTTACATAGTGAATTTTGGGGTTGGATTTGGGAACTAAACAAGGGCTAAGCAATGTAGTACGTCGTCGTCAGATTGGTCGAGCCACAAGGCCAATGCTCGTTTCGTGTGGATGATGATGGTCAAGACCGACGATGGACGTGGCTACCTAAGGCAGTGTTTAGATCCCTTCAAACTTCCAAAAATTTTACAAGATTTCTCGTCACATCGAATCTTTAGACGCATGCATGAAGCATTAAATGTAGGTAAAAAAATAACTAATTGCACAGTTTGTCTGTAAATGTCGAAACGAATCTTTTGAGCCTAGTTAGTCTATGATTGGATAAATTTTACTAAATAACAACGAAAAGTGCTACAGAAACTTTACACCAACTTTTACACCGTCTAAACACTACCTTAGCTTAGCTGGAATAAGATTCTGTGTGCACTGTGCAAGCAATCTCGATCCATATGTGCAGTGCTAGTACGTATGGCCATGATTTTCTGTTCATCGGTCTCGAATTTTCGTCAGATCACACAACCCGCGCACACGATGACGTAGAGTCAATTAAAGTACTCCGACAAATCCAAATAAGGGGCTGTTTAGTTGGCAAAAATTTTGGCGAAATGCTACTGTAGCAATTTCGTTGTTATTTGGCAAATATTGTCCAATCATGGTCTAATTAGGCTTAAAAGATTTGTCTCGTCCATTTCGTCTAAACTGTGTAATTAGTTTTATTTTTTATTTATATTTAATGCTTCATGCATGCGTTTAAAGATTCGATGTGACGGGGAATCTGAAAATTTTGGCAAAATTCTTGGCAACTAAACGGTACCTAAGTAAGGTTTGGTCGCCGTGATTTACGCGTGCTTGGGTCAACAATATCAAATAAAGCTAGCTACTACCTGCAATGATACTACTCGCCACAACAACAAAGGAAAAGCTGGGATTTGCTACGGTACATATTAGAGCCAGATGCATGCATGCATGACTCATTATTAGTGGCTGGCTGGCAGCTTGCACGCCAGTGTACAGAACCGATCTGCGGAATCCAGTCCCCCGCAGAAGATCCGGCCTCCGAACGTCCAGTGGGGGGGTGGGGGCAAGCCTACAGCCAGAGAGACACCGAGTTGTACCACGTGGTGGGGGTCGTCTCCACGTCTGGTCCTCGGCCTTCCACTTCCGGTTGCGACCCCGGCTCTCCGTCTCGGCTCGGCCCCCTCGGCTAAAGCCCCGGCGTGCCTTTACTGGTTCGGCTCACAAAGGCGGCGACGGCGACGGATTTTAGCAGCAAACGTATATCCGTTCCCGTTTCGCTTTTTCCGTGCCCCGTCCGTTTCACCAGTCACATGCGCTCTTCCACCAAGGCACCAACATCGCTGTCCCGGCGGCTAATTTCACACCGTGCGAATAAAGCGTAAACAATGGCCGCCGCGTCGAATGGTTCAGGTTCACGTGCTATTTACGTTTTTATTTATTTATGTATTTATATTATCCTAATAAATACAAGAGGATGCCGTTGCGTGCGAGAGGACGGGAAATGAGAAATGAAGGTGATGACACGTGGGGCCCACCTGCAAGTGAGTTGAAGATCAGGAAAATTTGGTCCCAAAGACGATATTGCATACAAATGGAAGCATACTACTATATGGCAATTAGGCAAGTTGGAGTACAAGGTGGCACGGTGTACAATGTGAATTGTAATAATATTTTTTGAATAGATAAATAGCAATGATTTAACTTCGAAACGTGACCACAATGTAATTCACCTTAGAATTTTTTATCTACAGTTAAAGGATGTAAGTTTGTAAGTTGTAACTCATGTTTTTTTATACTAAGGCCTTGTTTAGATAAAAAAAATATTTCACCCAAAACTATCACACGAAATCTTGCGGCACGTGCATGGAGTATTAAATATAGACGAAATAAAAAATTAATTGTACAATTTGTGTGTAAATTGCGAGACGAACGTTTTAAGCCTAATTAGTCCGTGATTTGACACTAAAGTGCTACAGTACAAATATGCTAATGGCGGATTAATTAAGCTTAATAAATTCGTCTCGTGGTTTTCAGGCAAACTATGTAATTAGTTTTTTTATTAGTATCCGAAAATCACTTTCGACATCGCACGGAACATCCGATGTGATATTTTCACCAAAAACTTTTCGCATCTCACACAAGGCCTAAATTTTGTATATACTATGCTTTAAAGTGTACAACACTGTTGAAGTATTAAGTATTGTTAATAATGTTTGAAGCATTTGATTTGTTTTTTCTAGTGAAAAGATGTACGACAAGCTACTTCACATCGTCACTGACAGAGCAACTGAGATTAATATACTACCATTGAAGATTATTATTTAAATTGTGCATGCATGGAGAGAAGTTAGCTAATGGTACATATTCATAGGCACATATATTACGTGTTTAAAAAGAAAAATATTAAAACCTACCTGCAACTATTGTAATATGGTTTTGGCAACGCATTCTTTCACTTTCACGCACTAATCATCACGTGCGTCACTGTTTTTGTCCATAATGAAGTGTTTAGGATTGATCCCAGTTTTTCATCTCTCTTTTCCTGCAATGATGTGATCCATACGTGAGTAGATTTTCTGTCCGGGCGTTCTTTCATTTTCTGATGGATGCGTGTTTTCCGAGACAGCAATACGAAAAACCACATCTCCGTACGGACGATGTAGCCAGCCAATTCGAGCTGCAATGCTGCATCCACGGTCAAGATTGAGCGGCGGCATAGCCAGAGCCAGTACCGGTATGGAAATTCGTGAGACGTGACCAAGTTGATCTCGGAGACAGGGATCACGCGAGGATACTTTTTTGCATACGAAACGCGTGATATATTGATTGATACGCATTTTATTTTCTTTGCGAGTGTGTGTGCGGCCGCGACTTGAAGCCACGGTAAGCATCGTCATTTTACCAATGCGCCGACTCGCTTTTTCTAAAAGGAATGACGGGGTAAAAAGTTGATAACGAAAGATTATGGGGTTGTTTAGTTGGCGAAAAAGTTTGGGTTCGGCTACTGTAGCACTTTTCGTTTTATTTGGTAATTTGTATCTAATCATGGACTAATTAGGCTCAAAAGATTTGTCTCGTGATTTACAACTAAACTGTGTAATTAGTTTTTTCTTTCATCTACATTTAGTACACCATGCATGTGCCGCAAAATTTGATGTGACAGATACTGTACAAACTTTTTTGGGTTCCATGGGCAACTAAACAGGCCCTAAGTGAAAAGACCGTGCACGTTGGGCGTTGGCCCACTGCCAGGCAGCTAAAGCAGCACATGTCCAAATGGTTGCGCCCATGCACATGGGTGGTCAAACGAAAGTCCAAAAAGTTACCCCTACCACTACTTCGCTACGCTACTGCCCGCCGAAGTGGACCAGCATGCCAAATTATCTCACATAGACATGCTATTACATTATTGCTGCATAGATAAATAACTCAACGTAAGAAAAGTATACATCAATCATATGTTTATTTCATCTGTTCAAAATTATAAGTTTTTGTGTTTTTTTTTCTTGGTACTTGTTTTTTTTATAAATTTGGACATAATGTATATTTAACACAAAACAAAATTTATATAAAAAACATAAAAATAACCTATAATTTAGAACAGACAAATTCAAGACGATATATAGCATCGAGAGAAATACATAAACATCAGCCTAATTTTATTTCCTGTATAGAACATATTTGATTAATGAATCCTAGTGTACAATTCACTTCCCCGAAGCTAGAGTAATAATAATAGAACTAGAGAGCATTGCAAGGTTTGTGTGTAAGATCCAAATGGCTAGAGGGGGGGTGAATAGCCTATTTAAAAATCTACAAGCTTCACTAAACAACCACGTTAGAACAAAAGATGGCTAAGCTAATTCTAGCACTAGCTCAACTACGCTATGCAAGCCACCTATACAATTCTAGTGAAGCAAGGCTATGATCTCTAATACACACCAACAAGACTAAATCACTAAACTACTTACTCCTATGTGATAAAAGCTACACTAAGCAAACTACACTAGGGAAAGTACAAGAAAGTAAAGAGCAAGTGACTTGATTCTTATACCAACGATGTAGAAAAGTAAATCACTCGAAGAATCAATCACAATGATCAACCACAAGAGAAATCCTCGGCAAAGAGATGACACAAGATTTTTACCGAGGTTCACTTGCTTCCCGGCAAGCTACTCCTCGTTGTGGCGATGCACCCACTTGTCGGTTCGCGAGCTAATGAACTATCAAGAGTAGAGCCCTCGGCGGGCGCCGCACAACCACACACAAGATGGGGATCCTCCAAGCCACGAGCTCCACTAGAGTATCCAATTTGCGGACTCCCGCGGGGAAGGATCAAGAACCCCCTACAACACTTGGTGAGGGCTCCAACAATTTCCAATTGCGAGCTCAATCACCTCCGCTGCTCCAAGGCGTCTACCGTGTCGGGAAACACGGAAGAGTAACAAGAAATCCGCAGCAACTCGAAGATCAAGTGCCTCTAGAATGCAACTCTCAAGCAATGCACTTGAATCTCACTCAGTCTCACTCAAGATGTGCAACCAAGCAAAGAGATGAGTGGAGAGGTTGTTCTCTAGCTCAAAGGATGTCTCTAGGTCTCAAAATGTGCAAGAGTTACCCTCAAACCCCGGACATCCTCTATTTATAGCGAAGGGGTACGCAGCTAGCCGTTACCGGATGACTCAGTGAAAATCGCGCTGATCGGACGCTCCGGTCAGGGTGACCGGACGCGTCCGGTCACTACAGGACAAGCGTGAACAGTGCGCGTCAGAACTAGCCGTTGCCGTGACCGGACGCGCTCTAGCGTTTGACCGGACGCGACAGAGTCAGCATCCGGTCGCGGTCCAGTTAGATCCCGTCGCGACTGGACGCGTCTGATCGCACGTGACCGGACGCGCCAGCCGCGTCCGATTGGAGTCCAGTAACGATCCACTCATGACCGGACACGTCCGGTCGAACGTGACCGGACGCGCCACCGCGTCCGATCACATCTGCCCTCCGTGCTGAACTCCTGGGTGCGTGACCGGACGCGCCGGTTCCACGAGGGACCGGACGCACCGGTCCGCGACCCTTCTCACACGCGCGTCTGTCTATGGTTTGAACTGACCGGACGCGCCAGCCGCTTCCGGTCAATTCGACCACAGCGTCCGGTCACTGTATTTTCAGTGATAATTATTTCGGACTTTCGCCACCTTTTCTCGTCTCCGGCGCAATAGAAAATAGGCATTTCATTTCCTCGAAAACGCCTGAATCCCGCGCTCGCAAGCTCGGCGGGAGGGAGAGCGAACCCCAAACCCCTTACTACTGCTCAAACACCACCGCCTTCGCAAAAGTGCTAACACCACCAAATGTACACCACAATGTGCATGTGTGTTAGCATTTCACAAACATTTTCCAAGGCGTTATGTTAGCTCTCAACTAGATCCTAATGCATATGCTCAAGACATTGATCTAGTGGCACTTAATTCCCGAGCTAACCGTGATTGCCCCTCTTGATAGTCGGCTATGTATCCTAAACCCGGTCAATCACTTCTCTACTCAACTTAGACCGGCAAAAAGAAAACCCTATGGTTATACCTTTGCCTTGCGCTCTTAGATCCTTCTCTTCCACTTGATCATTATGTCCATCATTTTATGTGCATTTCTTCATGATCTTGCTCATCATTTCATGCACCAAATCATGTGGTCTTGTGGCCATCTCTCCATGCCATTTCCACTTCCATCACATGTTGCTTATGCCTAGCTTAATCACACTTGATACAATAGCATTAGCAACTTGGTGTCATTAATTACCAAAACCAAACTTGGGCTTTCATTGTGCCAAGCCATGAAGTCCGGTTATACTTTAATGAATGTTTCTGGTTATGTCGAATTCGTTCTGACCTTTCAAAACAAGTCGAATTCGTCCATCTAACCGGTGGCACCAATGCCACGTTAGATTTAATTAGATCCACCATGGCAGCAAATGTGATCTCATAAAAGAAATCAATTGTTATAAACTAGGAATTACTACAGTATATGATAATAAACATTCCTTTTCGCACCATTTCCATGTTTCGTTTTCCGCCCTGTTCGCTTGGCTGAAAACCATGGCTAAAAGTATTGTTCGCTGATTTGTTGTGAGAGAAAAATAATGTTCGTTGACAGAAAAAGTACGGCTTATAAGACAAGCGAACAGGGCCTAGTAGACCTAATATTTGTTTAATCGGCAGTACTAGCGCCTGGATGTCCGGACAGACGCTGGCGCTCGCACCCCGTTCCCGCGTTGCACTCCGCGTATCGATCGGCCCCACGCGGCGTCTGCACCCTACCTAACCCCACGTAGCATGTGCGCCCCTCCCCCGACCCCTTACGTCACTCCAGCAGTTGCAACAATCGACCTGATCTACTTTTGAAAATATTCAGATGTAACAGTTACAACGAACATCTGAAGACAAATGAAACACTTGAGACATGCGTCTGAAACATTTACAAAAAAACACCTGGAACACTTGAAAACCATTGCAAATATACACAACATCCAGATAAAACACTTGCAACATATGTGTGAAACATATGCAACATCCAGATAAACACACTTGCAACATAAGTCTAAAAAACATATGAAACATTGGGAACAGACGTTTACAACATACATGTACAACCATTGCAACACATGCAACATCCCGATCTAGCATTGCAACGTCTAAACAAAACACTTGCAACATATGTCTGAAACATGTGAAACATACGCTG
>JAKOGQ010000135.1:0-25000 GCA_022457205.1 Saccharum spontaneum | reverse complement strand
CAAGTACTCACTGATACAGTAGCCTTGTCTGTATCACTCAACAAAATTATTAGGGTCGACATCATATCAGAAGCCTCATCAGCCAAATATAATTTAGTGTTTTTAAAGAGGAAACCAATCAGATAGGCTGAACCCCGCCTCATTGATGCCTGCACACAAATAATACGTTAAGAAACGAACGAAAAAGGGTAAAAGCAAGGCCCAATATTATTCCAATTCCCAATTTTTCTAAAAAAAAATCTCAAGCCAAACAACCTGACTGTCATTGATTCCTCTTAGAAGCTCAGGTATCAAAGTTTCAACTCCTTCCTCATCAATAACCAACAGAACAGTTTCAGCAGCTTTCCTGGCTGAGTTTTGCACATCCTACAGATGCGAGAGACAGAGAGAGAGAATGTAGGAACAACAGAATATACAGGTATTAGTAAGATGCCTAGATAGAAAATGTTGGTGTTTAGAATGAAAAATATTTCTGTTTAGCATGCATCTCACCACATCTTCATCATCCATAGCAAGAATCAATGCTGGGAGAACAGTTCCAATATGTGAGTTCAAACCTGGCCCGGCAACCTCTGCTAGAGCACCTAATGCATGTGCATTAAATGAACTGCACCAATAAAGCAATTTGTCAATAAAACAGTGCTATCTGAATGTAAATAAAAAATATAATATCAGTAGACAACTCACGAGAGGGGGGGCTGGACTAATTTGGGCAATATATGGGGCAAAACAGCTGCTGTTCTGACACTGTAGAATCACATCAAAAGGTCAATATTTGTGAGTTGTAGACTTCAAGTCAGACATCTGATCTCACCAAACTAATGAGAACCAGAAAAGAGAATAAAAGAAAACCTTAAAATCTGCTTTAGACCATCAAGGGCTGTTGCAGATGTATCGTCATCTTCCAAAGCCCGTAGCAATGTGGGGACAATCTCATCAATGGCTTGCAGCCCAGCACTCTATATAAGGTGAATAAGTTAAAAAGAAGAAAAGAAAGACAAATCATCCTTAATATCAGAAATTCAGAACAGCTTTGAGCTCAAATACCTTGTACAGAGTACTAAATGCTAACCCAGCAGATTCACGGACCTCTTGGGTGCTGTTACGATAGATATGGCTAGATGAGAACATCAGATAAAAACAACAAAAAAGAACAGCAAGAAAGCATACCTGTCGCATAGAGCGGTACGAATGGTAGGAATAAGTTCATCCATAAAACTTAATAGCTGGTGTTTCCCCGCACTGCCCATAACCTCACTCAAACCAATGCAAACTCCCTGAAAAGCAAGAGTATTGAAGTATGTTGACCATTTCAATGAGTCCATATTGAACAAATAAATGTTCAGCTCAAAATAAATAAACAAAAACACAAAAGGTAGTGCCTCTAGAAGGAACTTTTAAGATGAGCAGAAATTTTCACAGGAAACGATATAAATATTTTGAAGTCAATACTACTTTAAAAAAATATCCTTGTAAACATCAGTGGAACTATTCCTGGGGGCATTCAGAACAGACTGATCCAGCAAGCCCAAATAGGCTAGACATGAAACCAAGAGACAACAAGTGATATAAGAGTAAACAGTGCATTAGTACCAACAGAAAAAAGGTAATCAATAGCCTAGACCAAGGTTTAGGCACATGGATTGAATTAAGCTACTAATAATTTTAAAAATACTTTTGTGCATATATACATTCAACTGAAAAAAACAACAACATTCTATTCAGAAATATACATAGAATGCTCCTATGTTATTCAGAAAAATGGTTGAATAATATTGGGCTCTTTCAGGCATCTTCTGTAGTGAGTAGTGACCATGAGCAGGTCAATGCAGTTGCAAATTCTAGTTATCCTCTACATTTACACATTTCAGGTGGCGCAAATGTGCTGAAACTGGCAGCAATTTGCTGGGTTATATACTTATATCTAAAACATGAACTATAGTTACTCCTGATTATATGTTATGCCTGCGCTCTTGTAACATTGGGCAGTTCTATACTAAGCAAAGATGCAGGAGTTAGTCATTGAAGGTGTGAGCATCATGATGCAGAAAGTTTTTTCCCCTCAAACACACAGGAGAGCTGTGTATCATCATTATATTAAGAAGAAAAAGGGTATAAGAAACCTGTATAACAATCATAAACCACACACCCTAGATGTCAGAGCACGAAAAAGGGCACAGGACTTCGGATGTTTCTTGCTTGTCTGCTAGGAATAAAGCATGTTGTGACGTTTGGACTTCTGTAATTGTTGATGTTCAATTCTGAACTGAGGTGGTCTTGGTTGTAATAGATTACTCAGTTAAGTTCTGGTTCTGCCTCTTCCTAATAGTAGCAAAATATGAATCAGATTTGTTGCTGTTTGGGGGCAGGTTTGGATCTCCTAGCATCTTGTTTGCTGGTCTGTCTCCTACTCTAACTCTCTTATCTGTTGGGTGCTTATATTTCCGTTCATGTTAATGGAAATGGGGGACAGTCTCTTCTCGGAACAAAAAAGAAATTATCCTCCAGACACATTTTATTAAGATAACTTACTTGTCTTCTGCTAGCACTTGGGTCTTTGAGTCCTTGTGACAGGATTGGAATAATCGAGGGCAAAACTCTTTCACCAAGCTTCCTTACAAGCTCACCAAGTGATCTTCCAGCAACCTGCAAAATGGCAATACAAAGCAAAATCAAAATGGTATAAATCCCTACAGATATCAAACAGTGTGAAATAGACCAAACCTGACGCCTTTCTGAGGAAAATGATGCAAGAGATGAAATAAGTGTGTCCATGAGTACTGGCATTATCTCTTTGAGAGTTCTTGGAGTATTTGCTACAATTGTCTTCCAGACATGTAATGCAGCCTGAGACGAAGAGAAAATTAGAACAAGGGCCAGGAATGCCAAACAGTGGCAAATTTTATAAAAGCATAATAAAGAAAAGCAACATAATCCACTGATCTAAAAAGGGCTATTAATGAAGATGACTTAAAATAAAGCATATACCTGCCGGACAGTCAAGCTGACATCAGAACGAACCATATAAATGGCAGCAAGAACTTCATTGCGTTTCTCCCTTCCAAGTACTTCAATAATAGCACGCCCCTGAGCCTCTGTACTAGCACCTTCATCATCACTTCCACCCTCAAGGATTGCCTTCCCAGAAGTTCCAGCAACCTAAAGATAGAATTGTTACCAGATGATGCAACAAATAAAGTGAACCTAATACCTGAGTTCAGTTCTAAGCAAATGAGACATCGACCTTAAATAAGAGATCCCCAAGAAGTTCAACGGAACTTTGTCGGATACGCCAATTATCACTGAAGATCCCATCCTCGATAGCAGGAAGCAACAAAGGTAAGGACCTATTCAAAAAAAAAAGAAAGAATCATATATCAAAAAAAAAGAAGACAAAAACAAACAGAAGTAACTAATTCAAAAAGGAGAGCATACGTAGTTGCATAGTGCTCCACAAAGACATGACCAGCAGAAAGTGCAGCATCACGAACAGATTCGTTCTCATCAGCAAGCCCTGATAAGAGTAAATTATTAGAGACTCAATATGCCAAGTGCAGAGACAGATATTAAAAAATCTTACCATCTAATATAGCAGGAAGAACAGCCTGCAGATAGTTCTGGAAAACACCACCCAAGGACCTTGGCAAGTACTATAAAATAGGTTATAAGTTATTAGTAACACATTGCATTTTACAGGAATATAGTCATATCATAACACAGGAAAATTTGGGAGAAATTACCCGGAAAAGTGTAAGATGTCCATCACGAACGGATGCCTTTTGGTGTGAACAGTTCCGGATGATGTCAGGAAGAATATGGTCAAAATAATCTTGGCCAAGAGCAGCTAAAACCTGGAAATTGAATATAATCAAACATGGAAGAAATGTGATGCTACAAAAGAAAGGCACTCAAAGCAAGAAAAAAAAAGGAAGAACAAACCTCACTCAATCCCTGGGCAGCACCAGATCGTTCAACATTACTATTATCTGATTTCAGAGTATCTAATAACCATGGCACAAGATCTGGGAAGATTTCTTCACCCATTCCACTTATAAGAGACCCCAGAGCTCGAGCAGCCACTGCCCTGACTTCAGGTATAGGATCCACTAGAACCTGCAAGATACAGTCAAACACAGTGTATAACAAACATACACTCAATTGAATCAACAAACAAACTACTATCAGCAGTTGCGCACTTCTGACTTGTGAAGTGTGGTGCAATACGCATAGGCAGAGAACTTACCTTCTTAACTTCTGGTAGGAGCAAACCAATGTATGGGATCATATCCTTCGGTTCTGTAACTAAAGAAGACATGTTTCCAACTATTTGAGCAGCTTTCTTTTTAGTCTCAACACCCCTCTCCCTCAGTCCTCTATGCACAATAGGCACAAGCAGTGCAAGCGATGGTGCGTCTATGGAGTTAATAAAAGTAGTCTGCCAAAAAAAACATGAAGATGTAAACCTAAACAATAATAATCAATCTTGAATTCTTGATTGGAAAAGTGATGCAAGCAATCAAAAGCCAACAGTTAAGCAGAATACGATCTTAGGTCACAGAATACTATCTTAGGTCTCATTACCTGAAGAAGGATGTCAAGAGAGTGTTTAGTGTGGGCATTTGGATCCATCAGAGCTGACAGAAGAATAGGGACTAGTGCAGAAATTTCAGGATTCTTTATGACACTTCCAACCTGAAAAATGAAACAAAGCATAGTCCATTAGAGACAGGGAATAATAACATACAATTGCCATGGTAAACAAGCAAACATTACCTCCTGGAGAGCTGTCTGTCCAGCCGCTTGGACTTTAGGATGTGTGTCTGTTAGTACCTGGCAAAGATATTGCATATTTCATAAAACTTGATGCTAGGTTATATAAGCAGCTTATAAACTCAAACAGAAATTGCGTCATATACCTCTGTTAACTTTGGAACAATCTTTGGAAGACACTGAGATAGCTGCTGAGGAGCGCAATATGCCATGGCACCAAGAAGTTGAACGCTGCTTTGCTTAGTACGCCATGCTTTATCTTCTAGACCCTGGGAAAACCGTATTAATGATCTTTGAATGTATCAGACAAGTTAAATAAATTCACTGTATGTCACTTTTAGAAAGTGAATGTGACTAGCATAATATTTTGTAAAGTATCTGAATACCTATTTTATCTTCATTTAAACAACTAACATAAAGGTACGAACAGTACAAATGAAAATAAGTGAACAAATTTCCAGAATGTGTTGATTTTTTTTTAAAAAAAATGTAATAGATGGACCTCAACATGTTCTGCTCTTTCAAGTTAATGGAAACAAACTAGTAGTTTCTGGTGCCAATGGCCTAAATATTCAGCGGAAAGTTAAGTGGTTGTCAGATTTCAATATATAACAAGATGGACTGACCACTTGTACTCTCCAGAACATTTTGATACAATAAATGTTACAATTTGATAGCATAGCATCAAACAAGATATATTGATACCTTAAGAAGCGAAGGAAGGACAAGCTTCACACCAGGACCAGTGAGCTGAGACATCATTGCCCGAGCAGCACACTCAGCAGCTTCACGCACTGCTAGGACTTGATCAGAGAAAGACACAAGTAGGAACGGAAGCATTTGAATGACATACCTACAAGAAAGAAAACATAATGAATCACTTGGAATCAAAGCAACAGTTTTAAGTGAAGAGGTGCCTCACTTACGGCTCAAATAGTTTGCCGAGCTTCTCACACAGGCACTCAAATCCAAGTAAAGCTCCTTCACGAGATTTTGCAGACATTCTGCACACAAATGGAAAATTTCAGCACTATGATGTTTAGCAATCAGAAAATTCCAATTGAATACTCTAGATAAATTGTATTCAAGTACCTAGAGAATAACAAGACATGAAAACTGAATACAAAGGCTGCAGCACATAGTTTAGTGAAAATTTATGACAGGTGAATGCATACTAACTTTATTTACAAAGTCCCTATATATAGCACTAGTGGATGAGGTAACACAGTAGACAACCTGTCTTCCAAATTTTGCTGCAATGTTGCAGCAATGCCATATTTTTTCAAGGAAGAAATTCCAAATCCTTTAACCACACCAGCAAGGC
Source organism: Saccharum spontaneum (assembly GCA_022457205.1). Taxonomy (NCBI): domain Eukaryota; kingdom Viridiplantae; phylum Streptophyta; class Magnoliopsida; order Poales; family Poaceae; genus Saccharum; species Saccharum spontaneum. Next base: position 18,906 of record JAKOGQ010000135.1, on the reverse strand, counting down.
CAAAGGCTGCACCACGTCGCTCACCATACTTGTCACATTTCATCATCCGATCCAAGAGTCTAGAAACAAGAGCTTGACCCTCTTCCTGGTTATATAGAGAATAGAACATTTTAATCAAATAAAACAGAAAAAGGAAAGCATAAAAAATTTGGGTAACAAATGGATACAAAGTCATCAATTGAAACCCAAAATCCAATGATACAAAACAAAACACACCTGTTTGGATACCATAAGTGGGGACAAACAATCTGAGACAGCACGTTGAACTGCCTCTGATGGAGTGTTAAGGACATCTAACAACTTCTCAATGACACTGTGAACTTTGGGATCATCCTGTTACAAATGCTATATTTAGTACTGTGAATGTATATTATAAATAAAAGATAGCTCAGTATCCATGTACACCTTTGATAGATGTTTGGCCAGAGCACCAGTGAAAATAACAACACCTTCCCTCACAAGATCATATGTTTCCTCGTCTGATGCCTGTTGCATATGGATTACATAGCAAATAAGAAAACAAAGAGCCATAATAATATATTAGTAAAGTTACTAATAGGAACGTAGTATATTGAATAGTACTAGTACAATTATTAATAGGAAAGTAGAACTTGCCCTTTTATTCAAGTAGCTCTCAAAAATAGGAAATAGCAAAGGAACATTTTCCTTTCCATGCCTATCAATAATAAGGATGCCAGCATTAATCATTCTACCACGAACATCGACATTTGGATCAGCCTGTAAGTTCACCATGAGAAGAATTAAAAGTTAAATGTAAGTGGCACTGCAATGATAAGATCCACAGAAACAAACAAACTACTTACCAGGGCGCGTGAGATGAGAAATGTCATAACAACAGGAAGATCTTTAGAGGCCAAAACATCAGCGATAGAGTGGAGTGCTAATGCAATACCCTGTCTTCCAAGCCAGTGTGCATCTCCAAATTCAACACCAGGGCCAAGATCACGAATGTACAGAGAGAAAAGGGTAGAAAGTGCATCCTGAAATAATATGATACCCGCAGTAAATAAAATTTACTCCAAATTAGCAACAAATTCTCCGATCAAGGTGGTTCTATTCAAGTTTGATATTGCTAGAATGTGTGATTTATTGATTGGGCTAACCCTAGAAGGGTAGCTATATAGGTACCATACATGGGCCACATGGGCCTAGCCTCATGGGCCTAATACAAACACACTCCAACACCCCCCGCAGTCTGAACTACCGGCGCAGCGGAGTTCAAGGCTGAACAAGAAAGAAAACAAGTAAGAGCACAACACACAGGACCCCCCGCAGCCACAACTAGCCACTGGAGACGTTGAGGGTGGAGCGAAACTCGGAGAAGGTCGAGGAAGGGAGGCCTTTGGTGAAGATATCCGCAAACTGGGAGGTGGTCGGGACGTGAAGAACCCGGACGTCGCCGATGGCCACCCGGTCGCAGACGAAGTGTAGATCGATCTCCACATGCTTGGTCCTCTGGTGCTGCACGGGGTTGGTTGAGAGGTAGACCGCACTGACGTTGTCGCAGTAGACGAGCGTGCTCCTGGCGAGTGGGCGGTGAAGCTCAGCCAGGAGCTGGCGGAGCCAGGCGGCCTCGGCCACGCCGTTGGCCACGGCACGGTACTCTGCCTCAGCACTGGAGCGGGAAACCACGGGCTGGCGCTTGGACGACCAAGAGACCAGGTTGCCGCCGAGGAAGACCGCGTAGCCGGAGGTGGACCTGCGGGTGTCCGGGCATCCCGCCCAGTCAGCGTCGGTGTAGACAACCAGCTCGGCAGTGGAAGACCGGCCGAGGAGCAGCCCGTAGCCAAGGGTGCCACGGAGGTACCGGAGAAGCCGCTTCATAGCAGCCAGGTGAGGCTCCCGCGGAGCATGCATGTAGAGGCAGAGCTGCTGGACGGCATAAGTGATGTCCGGCCGTGTGAAAGTGAGGTACTGAAGCGCGCCTGCAAGACTCCGGTAGGCGGTGGAGTCTGCTGGCCCAAGCATCGGACCCCCAGCCTCTGACAGCTTGCCCTGGGTGTCCACCGGTGTAGAGCAGGACTGGCAGGCGGTCATCCCGGCTCGCTCCAGAATGTCACAAGTGAACTGCCGCTGGTGGAGGAACAGGCCGGAAGGTCAGGGCTCAACAGTGACGCCGAGGAAGTGGTGGAGCACCCCAAGATCCTTCATAGCAAATTCCTTCTGGAGTGAGGCAATGATGCGGTGGAGCAGAGATTCGCTGGAGGCAGTGAAAACAATGTCATCCACATAGAGGAGCAGGTAAGCAGTCTCACCCCCATAGTGGTATATGAACAGGGAGGTGTCACACTTGGCCTCCGTGAACCCAAGAGTCTGCAGGAAGGTAGCGAAGCGAGAGTACCAAGCCCGGGGTGCCTGCTTGAGCCTGTAGAGAGATTTGTTGAGCCGGCAGACGAAGTCAGGACGAGAAGCATCCACAAAACCTGCCGGCTGACTACAGTAGACCGTCTCAGTCAGAGTGCCATGGAGGAAGGCATTCTTGACATCCAGCTGATGCACAGGCCAGGAGCGCTCGAGAGCCAGGGAGAGGACGGTGCGGACTGTAGCTGGCTTCACCACGGGACTGAACGTCTCAGCATAGTCAATGCCGGGCCGCTGAGTGAAGCCGCGGAGGACCCAGCGAGCCTTGTAGCGCTCCAGGGAACCATCAGCCCGCCTCTTGTGCGTCCAAATCCACTTGCCGGTGACAATGTTGGAACCCGGCGGACGAGGCACTAGGTCCCACGTCTGGTTGGCGAGGAGGGCCGCGTACTCCTCGTCCATCGCGCGGCGCCAGTGAGGATCCGCCAAGGCCGCGCGAACGGAAGAGGGTACCGGAGAGATCTCCGGCTCGCAGGCGGCGGCGGTGAGGGCCTGCGGGCGAGACGTCTGCCTCGTCACCATCGGGTGAGTGTGACGAGGGTCCCGGTGAAGAAGAGGTGGGTGGTACACCGGCGGGTCGGCGCGAGAGCGTGGTGATGCCGGCGGAGCAAGCACCGGCGACGACGGCGCTGGGGACGAGAGCGGCGGAGCCGGCTCACGCCGGCGCTCGTAGACGATCCCGAAACGTCCGGGAGGAGGTGAGGGCGGACGCGGCTCCCGCCGGCGCTGGTAGACGAGTCCGAAGCGCCCGGGAGGAGGTGGGGTCGGTGTGCGCGGTCCCGCGATCGGAACGGCAGCATCTGGCACAACGGGAGGCAGCGAAGCCACAGGGAGCGAGGGTGGAAGCTCCGGGGCTGCCTCGAACGTGTCAGGCACCGGAAGGTCCTGGGGCGACGCGGGACCACCAGGAGAGCGCGCCGGAGCAGTACCTGCAGGGTAGGGGGAGAAGGGTGGCGGAATCGCCGGGTCAGTGGGAAAGAAGGAAGCCTCCGCAGGGTCAGCGGGAGGTGTGGGTGGAGAGGTGGTGGAGTAAGGGAACGCCGACTCATCAAACACGACATAGCGAGAGATGAGGACACGGCGAGAGGTAAGGTCAAAGCATTGGTAACCCTTGTGATCCGGAGAGTATCCGAGAAAGACACAGAGGGTTGACCGGGGAGCCAGCTTATGAGGAGCGGTGGCGGCGGTGTTAGGGTAACACACACACCCGAAGACTCGAAGGTGGTCGTACCGAGGAGGGGTACCGAAAAGAGCGTGGTGAGGCGTGGGAGCTGGGCAGGCAGTAGAAGGAAGTCGGTTAAGGAGATAGGTGGAGGTGTGCAGACACTCAGCCCAGAAGCGAGCGGGTAGAGATGCCTGGAGCAGAAGGGTGCGCATGATGTCGTTGGTGGTGCGGATCATACGCTCTGCCTTGCCGTTCTGAGAGGAGGTATACGGACAAGACATGCGCAGATGGACACCGGAAGAAAGGAAGAAAGCACGGGAGGTTGAGTTATCGAACTCACGGCCATTGTCACACTGGACAGCCTTGATGGTGAGGCCGATCTGAGTGGATACCCAAGCAAAGAAGTGGCTAAGAGTGGGAAAAGCCTCGGACTTGGCACGTAGAGGAAAAGTCCAGGAATAATGGGAGAAATCATCGACCACCACCAAGTAGTACTTATAGCCAGACATGCTGAGAACAGGAGAAGTCCACAGGTCGCAGTGAATAAGATCAAAGACACGGGTGGTATGTGAGGACGAGGACTGAAAGGGAAGGCGAACGTGACGGCCCAGCTGGCACGCGTGACACAAGGGATCATCGTGAGCTCGAGAGTACCGAATGTCGGAACTATGACCGAGCTGCATCAAGACATCCCGGCCAGGATGGCCGAGGCGACGGTGCCAAGTGGTGGAGGAAGGAGTAGCGGCGAAAGCGGCTGAGGAAGGCGAAGAAGGTGAGACAGATGCCGGGAACCGAAGGGTGTAGAGAGGCCCAGTGTTGTTACATCGGAGCAGAGGTACCCGGGAGGACAAATCCCGCACGGTGAGGCCTGAGGGGTCAAACTCAACCGAACAGGAGTTGTCAGTGGTGAAACGGCGAATAGAGAGAAGGTTGTGAACCATACCGGGAGCCACAAGAACATCAGGGATATGAAAGGAGCCGTGGGAACGGGCAGTGCCCACGGAGGAGACAGGAAGACAAGTGCCATTGGCGACCATGATGGAAGAGGGACAGGAAGGGTGGGGAGGACGAAGAGAAGAGAGTAGACTCGCATCGGGCGTGGTGTGGAAAGTGGCACCCGAGTCGGCGATCCAATCAGGGCTGGCGGTGGTGCTGAAGGAGTAGGCCAAGGCGGGAGGTGTAGATGTGGGGTTGGAGGAAGGATTGGCGGCGCCTGAGCCCCCCACCTGCCAGCGGCCGCGGCGCTCGTGGCCATGGTGGTGGTGGCGCCTGGAAGATGGCCCGGCTGCAGCGGCAGTGGAGACGGAGCCGAGGGCAGAGGGTAGGGAGCCGACAAGGCCCGACGTGCGACGTGGCGCCGGCACGTGGCCCGATAGGCAGCGGCTGCGCCCACAGCGCCAGCAGCAGCAGCGGGGTTGCGGAAACGCCGGGAGGCTGGAGGCGGGGCGGCCGGGAAAGCCGCGGGTGAGGCGATGACCTGCTGTGCCCATGGCGCGTGGAGGGACGCGGATACAGAGGTGGGCCAGCCCGGGCCAAGGGCAGCGCCGGTGGTGGCTGCACCCATGGCGTGAAGGAGCGCCAGAGAGGCAGCCGCGGGAGGGAGGGCCAGTGCCGCGGGCGTCGGCCATGGGCGGCAGTGGGCACGGGAAGGGGAGGGCGGCTGCTGGTGGCCACCAGCAGCGGCAGCAGCGCCACCAGCCCCGTCCCCTGGGGCCCCCACGGCAGGAAGGTCGCCGTCAGAGCTGCCGGCGCCTGTAGCACGGAGGGGGGGCGCAGGGGGCTCCAGAAGAGTGAGCGCCTGGCAGAAGAGTGAGAGGCAGAGCGCCAGGAGCAGGGCCGGTGTAGGGAAGGGAAGGGGAGCCCCCAGCGGCCAGCAGGGGACCGCCGGCATCGGCCTGGGCGGCGCCCAGATCAGGGGCGGCGCCGCCAGGTGGTGGAGCGGGCAGCCCCCTAGATACGGCAGGAGAATGGGCAGAGGAGGCGGCCAGGGAAGGGGGCTGCTGCGCCCACAGCACTCCGGGGCCGACGAAGATGGGGCTGTGGACGGGCGGGTACACCGCGGAGGAGGAGGCGGCCGGGGAGGTGGGCTGCTGCGCCCACGGCGCGCCGGGGCCAAAGATGGAGGGCGGGCACGCCTCGGAGGAGGAGGCGGCCGGGGAAGGTGGCGGCTGCGCCCACGTGGAAGGGGAGGAGAGGGAAGGGGAGTGGCAGGAGAAGGAGGGGTGGGGAGGAGGAGCGCCGGCCATGGCCTCCTGGCCGGCGGCGGCAGCCACCAGGAGGGGCGGCGGCTGGACAGGGGAGAGGAGAAAAACTGGCTCTGATTACCATGCTAGAATGTGTGATTCATTGATTGGGCTAACCCTAGAAGGGTAGCTATATAGGTACCATACATGGGCCACATGGGCCTAGCCTCATGGGCCTAATACAAACACACTCCAACAGATATGAATATGAAATTAAAGATACAGTAGAAACACAAGACTGTACCCAAATACACAGCATTATATCTTCCAGTTTTTTTAATGGGTGTCATTCTATGATTCTGAGATGTACTATTACCTCTTTGTCCCTATATGCCATCTTAGTTCAGTGGTCCATGTCCAGTTCAAATGTCCTTACATACAGTAAAACAACATCCCATCCCAATAGTAATAACTAAACTACCGCAGTCTTTAAATGTGCCTTGCATGCTCGTCTTGCAAAATCCTTGAGCATCTATATAGTAGCGGAAGGGGTGCTAATACAGAACAGGAAATTTGCATTGTAGGCAACTTACTTGCATTTTGTCTTGATTTTCATCCAATGCCGCAGCCAGAGCCTCAGCAGATGCAGCACGAACATTGTAATTTTTATGGGAAAGTGCATCGAAAATACCAGAGTAATCAGTGATGACATCAAAACCAAAGCGATCCCATAACTCCTCTGCTAATTCAGCAACCACCTAGAGAAGGTACATGAGCCAAAGAACAAGAAAATAAATGTCATTTCTTGCTCTAGAAAGAAAAATGTTCAACATATTTCAATAACATAAAAAAGATTAATAGAGCAGTTCCAAGTCAAGTTCACAGGGAGGTAAACCTTCTCCGGATCATGAGCAGCAATCCAGAGGCTTGTTGACACCTGCAAATCTCGTTGCACAGAGTGTGCAGGAACACATTTTATAGCAGTTAAGCAGGCAAGCCTGACGTGCACTTCTTTTGCATATACACCACCAAGAGCCTGAAAAAAGAAAGAGGTAAAAACACATAGCACTAGATGAAACAAAATAGGACAAAATAAGCTGAAGAACAGACTACAAAATAACAACCTGCGCTAACTCATGGCTTCTTAGACCTAGGCATAGCTCATTCAGCATAGGCCCAACTGAAGGATGATAGGCAGGAACAGTGCTTAGCACATGATAAAGAACCTAGGCACAGAAAAATTAAGATAGTAAATTCTAAGTGTCTGAGAATAAAACAAGGAACATCATTAAGTCTGAAAGAACTAAGAATGTTTAACTGATAACATCCTAGGACGAGGAAGTGGTAGTATTGGATCCATATGCAAAGATAGTATGTGAAGCACATCATCATGAAGACACGTCTTTTTTGAAGATAGAAGGATCCTTTCCATGATCTGTGTAACCAATAGGTAACAACATAAATAAATAAAAGAACAAAAACAGGGAAAAGTAAATGTTGAAAGGGAACGGTCAAGAGGAATAGAAGTGAATTTATGGTTGGACTAAAGACAGTGGATGACATACCGGAAAGACAAAAGTAAATGAATCTGCTGGAAGAGGACCCGCTTTGCACGCAATAGTCAGCCCATTTACTATTTGTTCAAACAGGCCAGACGATGGCTTCTTCTTGCTATCATCTTCCATGATCACAGGCGTAAGATCCAAAACCATTTCAAAATCACCAACAGATATCACACGAATTGCAGCAGCAATCTCAGGCGCCCAATTGCAAAGAGGAGGCGCTGTGCAACGAGCTAGCCTCAACATTGTACAAAACGCAGCATCGCTTACTATTGCAGAACTAAGCAAAGGTTCAACATAATTTACCTGCATGGCACACCATCAAATCTTGAGCCACAACAGATATGATAAATACAAATGTAGAACACGCATCACTATCAATAACTGTCATATGCCAAAAAAAATGATTATAAAAGGATATAAGAATCTCAAAGATTTCTTCAAGATATGCTCTATCACACACTGATAACCAAATACAAATTTCACTGTTTTTTGACTGAATATATGAGGGTCAACTATTACATACTTGATTATCATGATTTGACTGTTCGTAAAAAGTACTGGTGCGAAAACAAAATAACAGAATGGTGCGTCTATTAAGACACAAATCATAAACATATATGATATAAACATTTCCAAAATAACAAAAAAATTGTAAACCTCAGTGCAGACACAAAAGAAAAGGTCATTTTTTGTTCAATTTACTTCCTAGAAATTATTCAATTTTTGGGTAGCTTTCTAGGTTCGAAATTCGATCTTCAGTAAACAAGGTATGCCCACTGAGTTAAATATTACTCCTAGAAGTGCATATTGGTCCCTCTATCTAGCAACCTTCAATGTTGTGATGAAGTTCTGACGAGAATGATCTATGGACTGGCAGCCTAGTAACAGCTAACAGTGAAAATAGAAAGAAGCTACAGAGGGAAGGAAAAGATTGCTAACCAGAGATGGCAGTTGACCATGAGTAAATATAGGATTAGCAATAGCCAATTCGCCAAGAGCATCCAACATTAAGGAGAGAATCTTCTGCACTTGCCCAACCTTCATACGTACAGATGCTTCCTCCTTCAATAGCAACTCTCTGGCCTCCTCTTTAGCAGTCTTAGCCTTGTCTATAGGAGCTGGAAAATTTTGCACATAAGTTTTCACCAAGTAACACACTATGAATACGTTGTGTCACGACTAAGAGATTGAAGTACCAGTCTTTTTTGTAGATTTCCCAGTTTCTCGCTTGCCAGTGCCTGAGGATTCTCTCTTTTCATTCTTTGCAGGGACAACAGACCGAGCTGTCTCCTACAAATTATAGCAACAACAAAATCCAATATATACAATAGGTTAAAGCCATATTCACGTGACTATCTAATAATAATACTAGACTGCACGTTTGGTAGATTTTTTTTTCTGGCAAAGACTCCAAAGCTACATGTTAATCACAAACTACAATCAAAATATTTTTTTTAAAAAAATAACTTGCAAGAACAAAACATTACTGCGTCTTGATCATCATATGCACGGAAACGCCCCTTTGCCAGTTTTGTATTTTTGGAAGCAACAGCCTCGGCAATGTAAACTCCTTGCTCAGTTGACAACTGCCCCTCTGGAGTGTAGAATATCTACATTGGATTTAGAAGAATTTGTAAGACTCTATGCTCAAAAAGAACTCAAGCAAATTATGAGGCTAGTAATAAAAGGTGCAAAAGCAAAAGAAAGTAGACCTTAATTGCACACAAGCTAACAACCTCACATAAAAACTCTAAACCTTGTCTGTACGTCACAATTTAGGATACTCCAGATAATGGAATCCAAGAGCTTTAGAACCAACCAGTATCTCAAAATATTCTAATGCATAAATTATGCAGTGTGAGAAAATTGGTACACTATATTCAAGAAAAAATAGAAGATTGGTATGTGTAGAAAATTGTGATTCTATTCATTTGGGCTAACCCTAGAAGGGTAGCTATATAGGTACCATACATGGGCCACATGGGCCTAGCCTCATGGGCCTAATACAATCATACTCTAACACCCCCCCGCAGTCTGAACTACCGGCGCAGCGGAGTTCAAGGCTGAACAAGAAAGAAAACAAGTAAGGCCTAACACACACAGGACCCCCCCCCCCCCCCCGCAGCCACAACTAGCCACTGGAGACGTTGAGGCTGGAGCGAAACTCGGAGAAGGTCGAGGAAGGGAGGCCTTTGGTGAAGATGTCCGCAAACTGGGAGGTGGTCGGGACGTGAAGAACCCGGACGTCACCGATGGCCACCCGGTCGCGGACGAAGTGTAGATCAATCTCCACATGCTTGGTCCTCTGGTGCTGCACGGGGTTGGTGGAGAGGTAGACCGCGCTGACGTTGTCGCAGTAGACGAGCGTGCTCCTGGCGAGGGGGCGGTGAAGCTCAGCCAGGAGCTGGCGGAGCCAGGCGGCCTCGGCCACGCCGTTGGCCACGGCACGGTACTCCGCCTCGGCACTGGAGCGTGAAACCACCGGCTGGCGCTTGGACGACAAGAGACCAGGTTGCCGCCGAGGAAGACCGCGTAGCCGGAGGTGGACCTGCGGGTGTCCGGGCATCCCGCCCAGTCAGCGTCGATGTAGACAACCAGCTCGGCCGTGGAAGACCGGCCGAGGAGCAGCCCGTAGCCAAGAGTGCCACGGAGGTACCGGAGAAGCCGCTTCATAGCAGCCAGGTGAGGCTCCCGCGGAGCATGCATGTAGAGGCAGAGCTGCTGGACGGCATAAGTGATGTCCGGCCGTGTGAAAGTGAGGTACTGAAGTGCGCCAGCAAGACTCCGGTATGCGGTGGAGTCCGCTGGCCCAAGCATCGGACCCCCAGCCTCGGACAGCTTGCCCTGGGTGTCCACCGGTGTAGAGCAGGACTGGCAGGCGGTCATCCCTGCTCGCTCCAGAATGTCACAAGTGAACTGTCGCTGGTGGAGGAACAGGTCTGAAGGTCGGGGCTCAACAGTGACGCCGAGGAAGTGGTGGAGCACCCCAAGATCCTTCATAGCAAATTCCTTCTGGAGTGAGGCAATGATGCGGTGGAGGAGAGACTCGCTGGAGGCAGTGAGAACAATGTCATCCACATAGAGGAGCAGGTAAGCAGTCTCACCCCCATAGTGATATATGAACAGGGAGGTGTCAGACTTGGCCTCCGTGAATCCAAGAGTCTGCAGGTGGAGGAGAGACTCGCTGGAGGCAGTGAGAACAATGTCATCCACATAGAGGAGCAGGTAAGCAGTCTCACCCCCATAGTGATATATGAACAGGGAGGTGTCAGACTTGGCCTCCGTGAATCCAAGAGTCTGCAGGAAGGTAGCGAATCGAGAGTACCAAGCCTGGGGTGCCTGCTTGAGCCCGTAGAGATTTGTTGAGCCGGCAGACGAAGTCAGGACGAGAAGCATCCACAAAACCTGCCGGCTGACTGCAGTAGACCGTCTCAGTCAGAGTGCCATGGAGGAAGGCATTCTTGACATCCAGCTGATGCACAGGCCAGGAGCGCTCGAGAGCCAGGGAGAGGACGGTGCGGACTGTAGCTGGCTTCACCACAGGACTGAAGGTCTCAGCATAGTCAATGCCGGGCCGCTGAGTGAATCCGCGGAGGACCCAACGAGCCTTGTAGCGCTCCAGGGAACCATCAGCCCGCCTCTTGTGTGTCCAAATCCACTTGCCGGTGACGATGTTGGAGCCCGGCGGACGAGGCACGAGGTCCCACGTCTGGTTGGCGAGGAGGGCCGCGTACTCCTCGTCCATCGCGCGGCGCCAGTGAGGATCTGCCAAGGCCGCGCGGACGGAAGAGGGTACCGGAGAGATCCCCGGCTCGCAGGCGGCGGTGGTGAGGGCCTACGGGCGAGACGCCTGCCTCGTCACCATCGGGTGAGTGTGACGAGGGTCCCGGTGAAGAAGAGGTGGGTGGTACACCGGCGGGTCGGCGCGAGAGCGTGGCGATGCCGGCGGAGCAGGCACCGGTGACGACGGCGCTGGTGACGAGATCTGCGGAGCCGGCTCACGCCGGCGCTCGTAGACGATGCCGAAGCGTCCGGGAGGGGGTGAGGGCGGACACGGCTCCCGCCGGCGCTGGTAGACGAGCCCGAAGCGCCCGGGAGGAGGTGAGGTCGGTGTACTCGGTTCCGCGATCGGAACGGCAACATCAGGCACAACGGGAGGCAGCGAAGCCACAGGGAGCGAGGGCGGAGGCTCCAGGGCTGCCTCGACCGTGTCAGGCACCGGAAGGTCCTGGGGTGCAATGTTTTCAAGTCGTCCGATTAATCGCGATTAATCGTCCTGGTCGGTCTCAGGTGACCGATCAGGGGTACTGTCGACCTGTACAAGTCGTCCGATTAATCGCGATTAATCGTGATTAATCGTCCTGGTCGGTCCCAGGTCGACCAGGTCCGACCAGACGATTTGAAAACATTGTTGGGGTGAGTCCAGCAGGGGCGAGGCGGTACCACCAGGAGAGTGCGCCGGAGTAGTACCTGCAGGGTAGAAGGAGAAGGGTGGCGGAATCGCCGGGTCAGTGGGAAAGAAGGAAGCCTCCGCAAGGTCAACGGGAGGTGTGGATGGAGAGGTGGTGGAGTAAGGGAACGCCGACTCATCAAACACGACATGGCGAGAGATGAGGACACGGCGAGAGGCAAGGTCAAAGCATCGGTAACCCTTGTGATCCGGAGAGTATCCGAGAAAGACACAGAGGGTCGACCGGGGAGCCAGCTTATGGGGAGCGGTGGAGGCGGTGTTAGGGTAAAACGCACACCCGAAGACTCGAAGGTGGTCGTACCGAGGAGGGGTACCGAAAAGAGCGTGGTGAGGCGTAGGTGCTGGGCAGGCAGTAGAAGGAAGTCGGTTAAGGAGATAGGTGGAGGTGTGCAGACACTCAGCCCAGAAGCGAGCGGGAAGAGACGCCTGGAGCAGAAGGGTGCGCATGATGTCATTGGTTGTGCGGATCATGCGCTCGGCCTTGCCGTTCTGAGATGAGGTATACGGACAAGACATGCGGAGCTGGACACCATGTGGAAGGAAGAAGGCACGGGAGGTGGAGTTATCGAACTCACGGCCATTGTCGCACTGGACAGCCTTGATGGTAAGGCCGAACTGAGTGGATACCCAAGCGAAGAAGTGGTTGAGAGTGGGGAACGCCTCGGACTTGGCACGCAGGGGAAAAGTCCAGGAATAATGGGAGAAATCATCAACCACCACCAAATAGTACTTATAGCCAGACATGCTGAGAACAGGAGAAGTCCACAAGTCGCAATGAATAAGATCAAAGACACGAGTGGCATGTGAGGAAGAGGACTGAAAGGGAAGGCGAACATGACGGCCGAGCTGGCATGCATGACACAAGTGATCATCATGAGCCCGAGAGCACCGAATGTCGGAACTACGACTGAGCTGTGTCAGGGCATCCCGGCCAGGATGGCCGAGGCGACGGTGCCAAGTGGTGGTGGAAGGAGTGGCGGCGAAAGCGGCTGAGGAAGGCGAAGGAGGTAAAACAGACGCCGAGGAAGGCGAAGAAGGTGAAACAGACGCCGGAAACCGAAGGGTATAGAGAGGCCCAGTGCTGTTACATCGGAGCAAAGGACACCGGGAGGCCAAATCCCGCACGGTGAGACCAGAGGGGTCAAACTCAACCGAACAAGAGTTGTCAGTTGTGAACCGGCGAATAGAGAGAAGGTTGTGAACCATACCGGGAGCCACAAGAACATCAGAGATATGAAAGGAGCCGTGGGAACTGGCAGTGCCCACGGAGGAGACAGGAATGCAAGTGCCATTGGCGACCATGATGGAAGAGGGACAGGAAGAGTGTGGAGGACGAAGAGAAGAAAGTAGACTCGCATCGGGCGTGGTGTGGAAAGTGGCGCCCGAATCGGCGATCCAATCGGGACCCCCCGCACCAGCGGCCCCGGCGCTCGCGGCCATGGTGGTGGCGGCGCCTGGAAGATGGCCCGGCTGCGGCGGCGAGGGAGTGGTAGCCGATTGCAGAGGGTAGGGAGCCATGGCACGATAGGCAGCGGCGGTGGCGCTGGTACTGTGCACGCCCGCGTGCCAGCCAGTAGCGGCCAGGCTCGCAGGGGCAGCGGCGCTCACAGAGCCAGGAGCAGCAGCGGAAAACGAGTGGGAGGACGCGGTCGGGTCCCCCCCGGCAGCTGCGACTGGAGAGCCAGGAAGGTGCACCATGGGTGGGGGAAAGGTGAGGGTCACAGCAGGGAGCGGTGCTGTAGGTGCTGTAGGGCAGCCAGCCACCAGTGCAGCAGGTCGGGCAAGAGCCGGCCATGGGAGAGGAAGAGGTGGGGCCGGCGCTGCTGGGTGCGCCTGGGAGGAGGGAGGGGCACCAGTGGCCGGTGCTGGGTGCAGCAGGGGAGCGGCTGCAGCAGGAGCCCGCAGGCGCAGAGGAGCGGCGGCAGCAGGGGCCCGCAGGCACAGAGGAGCGGCTGCAGCAGGATCCAGCAGAGGAGGAGCGGTGGCTGGGGTCAGCAGAGGAGCGGCTGCAGCAGGGGCCCGCAGGCACAGAGGAGCGGCTGCAGCAGGATCCAGCAGAGGATCGGAGAAGGGAGCAGAGGCGCAGGGGAGAGGAACGCCGCCGGTGGTGGCCGCTGCAGGGTGCGGCTGGGAGGAGGGAGGGGCAGCAGAGGCCGGCGCTGGGGGTGGCTGGGAGGCCGCCCAGGGGGGCGGCGGCGGCTGGGAGGAGGGTGCCCAGGAGGTAGATGGGAGAGAGGAAGGTGGGGGAGGAGGAGGAGGTGGCCGGCCAGCCATGGGTGGCGGCGGCACCGGCCTGCCTGCTGGGTGCCGGCGGCAGGGAGGGAGGGAAGAAGGTTTAGGCTGCTGATACCATGTAGAAAATTGCGATTCTATTCATTTGGGCTAACCCTAGAAGGGTAGCTATATAGGTACCATACATGGGCCACATGGGCCTAGCCTCATGGGCCTAATACAATCATACTCTAACAGTATGGACATTGTCAGCATCGTATGGTGGAAAAGTTTGTGGAACAAAAGAAGCAACATAAACCATCTCTGTGAGAGCAGAACAAAAAAAAAACTTCCATGCATGAAGCAAAAAAAATTTAAAAAAAACAGCAATAAAACTATACCGGTAATGTAGACATCAAATAGAGTTTGAGTATGCGCGAAAAAATAGAGTTTGGGAGTAATTTGGACCATTATGACCTAAATTTATGGCAATAGCCTATGACTTCTAAGAATTTTATTTATTTATTTCAGACCAAATTTCATCAAGAAGTCCTCAAAGCCCACCTTAATATCACTCTCAGAGAAGGAATCGTGCAAGGTGCGCTCCTGGAGTCCTATGAAGTGCTGGAAAAATAAAAGATAAATAAAATGTCAGGGAAAGATGTTAGAAGCACCATTTGGGATAACTAAGTGATAACATAACCTTCTCAAACTCTAGAAATGTGTCATTAGGAGTAATTGTCATAAGCGTCGATAGCGAACATAATGCTGCAGTCTGTACTTGCTTGTTGGAACTAAATAGACCGTCCTGTGAAAGTAATTCCTGAATAACAAATCTACTGGTTATTGACTTGGATGGTATGTAACAATAATACTAAAAAGTGGCACAAATAAAGAATGTGTCAGAACAGGATTTCCATAAAAAGCAATGTATAGTAGCATTCAAATGAGATTCATAGAGCTCGTAGTCAACTAGGCATGATAAAGGCATCAGCGTTGTTCGCCTTTTCTCAGCTAACATGTCAGCAGGCCACACCATCAGATGAAAAGAAATTTCAAATACTGCAAAACCAAGCAGGTCTAAAATTGATGATGGACCACCAGAACTAGCCAATTTCCCCAGACAAATGTATTTTGGACCATTTTTTCCCAATTTTCACTTGTTTCATGTTTGCAAGAAACAAGAAATTGCCATCTTTTTTTTTGAAACTAAGAAATTGCCATCTTAAGTTATGTGAATGCTAACTTTGAGAATATGCCCAAGAGGCCAAGACCATAATTAACTTCCATCAAAACTATGGAGAACTATATGAACTTCTCTAGAGTAAACCAACCATGATCCTATCATGTTCCAGGAAGATTTCGAAATGTGCCAATTTTGATAAGGCTAGTCACTGCCAGTAAACAACTCATTGTATGTGATGATAAAAAAGCACTGCATAGTATGCTTTTATTAGCATGTTCTTTTATATTAACTTAACAAGGTATCATTACCTAATATCTACTGATGGATACAAAAGTATTGCAAACAAACAGAAATAAAAAAAATATGTTAGCCTTAAAGCAAGCCGGTGATATATATATTAAAAAAAAGGAAAAACTCCAAATTACTCGCTCTAAGTATGGCCAATGTCCAGATGACCCCACTAAACTAGTGTTTTGTTCAATTTACTCTCCCAACTATTTAAGTTGGTCCAATTTACCCCTTAACAAAATTTGTCATTTTTTTTTCTTCACGTACAAGTTGAGTCTTAATTTCAAATTTCGTGAGATGATAGCAGACATTATATTTTATATGTTAAAATTTACTGATCTTTCATTATTATGTTTTGTACAATTTTGTATCTCGAATGTTTATCTATCATTAATGTCTTAACCTATCAAAATAATAATGAAAAATTTAGGATGTATTATTTAACATAAATTATAAAGTCCTCTACAAAATTTGAAATTCAAACTCAAGCTGTAGTGCTGTACATGAAGAAACAAAAAAATCTTGTTACGGGGTAAACTGGGACAACTGAAATAAATTATTGGAGACATCTGGACATAGGTCAAACTTGAGGAGGGTAATTTGGACTTTTTCCTTGAAAAAAAAGTTCAAAGTTTTAGAATTACCTTGCAGATAACAGAGATGTTGGGGGTAATTAAGTCAACAAAGAAAATCTGTTCTTGTCTCAGCCTTCTTTGCAACCTCTGAAATTTGATGAAATCAATCAGACATGAAAATAATTTGGTAGAAGATAGCTAGCATTCTAGCAAGATCCAAACCTTATATACACCAGCTGGGCTTGAGGAGCTGGAAAGACAAGGGTGGTGGGAGCACAAAATAATTCGAGAATATGATCTCGGACTATGCACAACAGCATAAGGTGCAATAAAAAACAAGCACTTGACAAGGACCTCGGTAGATGGAATGAATGGTAGCTGGGAATCCGAAGAGCTATCCACATCACTGATTGAAAAAAATAAGTGTCAGGACACAAGATATGCAAATTCAGAGGATTCAGATGAAGAAAAAGTAACAACAAGCACAAAGCAGATAATTGCAAGAGGAAGACAAAGAATTAGGTGTGTACCCTTGTTTCAATATTGACAGTCTCTCTCCAACTAGTGACAACCAATCTGTGAACAAGAATAGAATATCTTCGGCTAGACCACTGGAGCTTGAGAAGATTTTCTTGGTAGCATCAGAAGCTACCTTTCTCACTTCCCAGCTTGGATGGCAAAGTAGATATATTAGCAGCTGTACAAAAGGATGATGAATCAATACATGCTACAGCCATATAAGTATTTCTCCAGTAGTAAGAAGCTAAAAGTGTATCAATATTATTAAAAGAATTTCGGATAAGAAAAACAAGATTCAACAATTTAGGGCATTCAAGCCAACTATATGTACCTGCAGCAATGACTGGATCGAAAAATATTCTCGAACCCTGCAATTCAAAATATGAATTAAGTTGAGGGCAGAAAAGGAAGGTACTGGCCTACACACAAAACCCAATTTATCGAGGTGAATGCTGGAGCTAGAGCTAGACCTGAAGAAATGTTCTACAAGTAGTGATTGAAGAAGATCCAGGACAGCTAAGCAATCATCATCTGCTAGTTTGGGAAGCTGCCAGAAGAAAACAGTGTTACAAAAACATTAATACAAAGAGATTTAGTTTCGAGGTAGCATCAAAAGATCTTAAAAGTCATAAGATTTAATACCAATGATTACACTACGCCCTAGTTTTTGTAACCACTAATCACTATTTCTCCAAACACACTTTACATAAATGCAGATTCCATAATGTAGAGCTCATCAGGTTGTAAATAATAAATAAAAAGGTGTGTGAGATGCTGAAGTACATCCACTTCTCGTGTCAATTTTGCAGGATAACAAATTATTCTTGGTGGAAATTCAGAACAACAGAATTACCAACTGTAAAGAGATCAATGAGGGTTCATTTTGAGCAATCAGTGTCCACAGTTTCTCCTTCAGAATGGCACCATCTGCATATCAAACCATATTTAAGGCAAAATGTGCTGGCAAGTATACAAAAAGGCACTTGGATACAAGAAGAAATTGTAGAAACCTGCTTTTGTATCAACAGCAGCAAGCCTTGATACTGCAAAGAGTGCATAGATTCCATCCAACCGCTGTGTTGCCTTGCTGAAGCCAGTTTTTGACAACTGAATCAAATGATCCAATAAAGAAGCAACCTGGAGCAGACCAGTTTATCAATAATTAATATCAGCCAATGTTAAGTATCAGCATTTTTTCTGTCATTGAACCACTCTTCCTTAAGCAAAGGAAAAATAATAATAATAAAAGCAGGCGCGCTACTAGGTGGTGTTTCTGTTGGTGCTTCATTTTTAAAAAAAGGTCCCTCACTGTGAAACCTGTCCATGGGGGTCACCGCCTGGGCGGGCAGCCTTCAGGACCTTGTCTAGACCCAGAATTGGTTTAGTCTCTCCTTAAAAAATGAAGTAAACAGGATGATGGTTCTTTATATATATACAAACTGGAAGTAACTCCCTTACCTTTGTTAAAGAATCAGAGTTTTTGCATATAACTCGTAAAAATTTTAGATGCCCCTTCCTTAAAGTGTCTTTCTCTTTCAAGCCTGCAGCAATAAATGAAACAACATCTGGTTGGACAGCTTCAGCTGATACCAAAGCCCAGGACCCTATTGCCGATAGAATCGCCAATTTCACCTCCTCGATACCTGTCATAAGATAGAGAAACTATGAATTGATGCCATTAAATGAGGCCATGAAGCATAGAATGGAACTATTGAACTTTACCATCATCCTTGTAACACGTTAGAAGGAAACTTGATACTGAGGGAGCAAGTCTGCCTATTTGCTTTGGAGGAGATCTTGATAGCTGCTCTAAAGCATTTATTGTTCCAATTCTCTGGTATGGAAGTGATAGTTTCCCTTCTGAGCCTGCCCAAACCAAGTTTGTCAAGAGATATATGAGTTACAGTACGAAATTGCAAACTGTAATACTGCATTAAAAGTGAGTTATGCGCTAACACCACTGAACATGATAGGTCAACAGATATTAGAAAATAAAAATACACATGTAATACCTCCTAAAACAGCTTTGATAGCATTGACCATGGACGGTAGAGCATCTGGATCACTTGACTTCTCACTTAGTGTTCCTATAATACTCAAAGCATTAATCCTCCTCTCTTCATCTGAATGCCGGGCCTGATGCAGAACAACTGGCATAAACTCCATGGAATACTTGCTTAGGTCTAAACGGACTGTCTTAAGAAGATATCCAATAGACTGTAGTACGATTTCAGGATTTCTTTTCAGCATCTTTATGCATGATGGTATAACAGTATTCTTAAAATCCTCATGCCCAATCTCCAAGAAAAGAGGCTTAAAAGCTTCATTGGCTGCTTCCGGTGGCCGGTCTTTTGAACTCAA